>VWZV01003205.1:62441-128705 GCA_013397155.1 Irena cyanogastra | reverse complement strand
CGGCTCCCGCAGCCGCCGCGGCGGAGGCGCTCCGGGGGGAGCGCAGGGAAGCGCGGAGGCTGAGCGGGGCCGCCCGCAGAGGTGCTTCCCCGATGCCCTGCGGAGAGCACAATTACCGTGCCCGGTCTTGCCCGGCGGGGTCTGGGGGGAGAAGAGGCTTTTCCAGTGTCGCGACGAGATTGGGAATATTGGAAGGGAAAGTGCGCGCGGGGTTCTCCTTTTCCCTTCCCTCCTCTTCCCCGTGAGGAATCCCATCTAGAGCACTGAAGCAGACCAGCTTTTTCTCCCAGCTCCCGTCCGCCCTGCTAGCCCAGGGAAGGGGGAGAGGGGTTGTGCGGGGCTCTGCGGGGACAGAGCCCGAGCCGGGGGCAGGCAGCGGAGATGCTGAGCTCCTGGCAGCCGCAGCTGCCCGTTCCCCTCGCTATCCTGTTCCGGAGAGGCGCCGGACTGAATTTCTTTTCTTTCCCATCCTCTGGTTTGAGAGCAGTGACAGCTGAGTTGGAGAAAGGGATGGTTGAGGCAAGGAGACAGCAGTGGTCCTGCTGTCGCTGGCAGCGGGGTGACATTGGGTAAATCCCCCGTACCTGCCACGTCCTTCTGGATGGGGTGTCCGGGTATCACTAAAGCATCCCGCAAGGGGTCAGTTCCTCAGTAGGAAGAGGCTGGCAATGCACTGAGACCTTTCTGGAACTGACACTCCAGGAGTAGAAGCCTTCCTGGAACAGCACTGGTAGCGCTCCCCGGTCAGGAGGAGCTGCAGGGGGAGACGTGCGAGGTGTGGGACTGGCGGTGGTGGTGGGGGGTATAACCCCCTCCCGGACAGAACATGGAGCAGGAGTGCCAGGAGTTGCTCCAGAGAACTGTTGCAATCTGTTGAACTGTGCCTTCAAAATCACTGGAGGAAAGCTGCAGCCTACGTGTGTAATAAAGGAGAAAGAAGGAAAAAAAATTCTAAACTTTCCAGATAGATTAAATATTAAAATTGCAATTAATTAGATATTTATCTGGTGTAAACAGAGCATTAGCAACAATTAAAAGATGCTTTGATGGTCTTAAACGCAAGATGATGCATTAACTGGCTCGTAGAGGGGGATATTTGTGTATTCTAAAAGGCAGTCGGGACAGAGAATACACTTTCCTACATTCATGTATTTAAGTTACTTAGTTTTAATTATAGTTAACTAACTGTCATCTTTAAAGTAGCTGCAAGTAGATGGTCTGCATTAATTCCAAATTACCTCTCTCCTAAGACAAAGACTGATTTTACTGGACCAGGTGACATTTTATTGGCAGTTTTGGTTACTACAGATCATGCCAGGGTGTGTGTAGGATAAACTCATTTGTAGGAATTAAATGAAGTCTCCTCTCATTAAGTGGGCAGGCAGATGTCTCACGCCACTGGTGCCACACACTCTGGAATAAATCTCACACACAGAGGAGGGCTCTTCCTTATACAAATGCAGATGTAATGCAGTACTGGTGTACACAGGCACCACCACAACACGTTTAACTTGAGGAAGGATGCTCTCAGGATTTAAAATGCTTTTGCTTCTGAGGACAGTATTAGAGAAAATGTGCAGTGTGTTTGGATAAGGGTTTTTTGTCTTTCTTTCTCTCTACAGCAAATGAATATCTGCAGGCAGCTGTAAAACGCTTCCAGTAGAGTTTTTTAATACTGTCTATGTGGTTATTAAGGTTGCAGATTACATATGTGGTTATTAAGAGTCCAAATCTTGTTGTCTTCACTTTGAAGACTCGAATTTTTACAGGTTATGGTTTGTATGGTGCAATTGGGGAAAAAAATGGAAAATAACTGCAGAGGTGCGCACAGGAGAAAAATACTCTGCGTGTTCATTGGCTTGGCTTTGACAAACATGAATAGTGGCTGTGTGTAAGTGTCTGAATACACATCCTCCAGCTAGCAGGTCAGTTGTTTCTGAGTATCCTTTCTCTGGCAAAAAGCTGGAAACTACTTTGAGTAATAGGGTCACAGCAAAATGTTTCTCTTCAGATGCAGATGCCTGTGACCCTGAGGATTCACATGGAGCTGGTCTAACCTGTAGCACCTAAGAATCAAAAGATGCTGTGATTTGAATTTGGTGCTGTAAAATCAGAAGAGTGACAAACTGGTTGTTTTCACTGCACAAGCAAAGACTGCATTTTGAAGCAGTGGTGCAGTGCATGAGTGGTGTGAGTCCATGCCTGCCTTTAGCAGTGCCAGTTTTATACCTGGCATCCCTATGGATGTGTATTTGTATTTGTATGTGAGTCTCTATAAAACCTGAATGTGCAAAGTTCCCTCATTTACCAGTAACTCTCCAAATCCTTGCTGTATTTCTGTCCTTACACTTTGAGGCTTCACTGAGGCATGAGAAGAATGAGCTGGCTGTTCACAACAAGTTGGCATAATTCTAGCAGAATTTTGGTGGGGTTTTGGTGCTTTGATTGACTGCTCAGATACCTTAAAAATGCCCAGGGAGAACAAAGAACTCTAAAATGGTATTTGCTAAAGGACAGAATCATGAAATGGTTTGGGTTGCAAGGGGTATTAAGATCATGTAGTTCCAAACCCCCTGCCATGGACAGGGATACATCCCACTAGCTCAGGTTGCTCAGGACCCATCCAACCTGAAAACTTCCAGGGATGGGGCATAATCAAATAATTCAGCTTCAAGAGAAAGGACCTAGGAAAGGCATCCAGCCTGGTGTCAGGTCCTGCAGGACAGCTGTGCTCAGTGTGCTGCTTCAGGACATCTCCCACAGCAGCTGCCTGCTCCATCCAGTGATTTATCCAGTCTTCTCCCAGCGGGTGGTGTCCCCATGTCACCCACCCAGCTTCCAACTCCTATCCTTGAGCTCTTTGCAACAGAGCAATCTCCTTTCTTCCAGTTGCATGTGGCTCACAAGATGATGGAGGCAGGGTTGTGATGTGGCTAAGCTGCCAGCCCAAAGCCTGTGCCTCCCATACAGAAGTCCCTGAAGTCCTATATCCCTTCTTCTCCCAGAGAACAGAGAGGACAGGATTTTTCTTCATGTTCAGACAATGCCCCGAGTCTAACAGGCATCAGCATTACTCATTGCCATTTCTGTTTGTGCAGGGAGGGTTGACTATGGGGTTAATAAAGGTCTGGAAAGGTCAAACTATGCCCCACTGATGCTGCTGCTTCCTTCTCCCCTGCCTGCCCTGTCTGCCTGCAGCTACCACTCTCTCCGTGGCTAAATCACTTATTCTGTAAAGCTTTTGTCCCATGGTATAGTCCTGGCTCTGCAATTTTTCTAAGCCTTATGGAGCACAGCTGATTTTATGGCCCCAGAAGCGTCTGTTTGCTCTAATCATCCTTGCCCAGATGAACTGACTCTAGCAATCTTACAGAGTTTTTCTAGCAAAGTGACTTACAGCCCTGGGGTGCTTTGCTTGGGGCAGGAGATACAGAAACTTCCATTTTGCACCAAGTCTGCACCACCACACTGTCCTCCTGTTCTGTCCTCTCTTTATTTTCCATCTGTGCCTCAGGAATACCTCAAGTCCAGCCTGGAGCACAGCACTGGGGGTTTACATGCAGAGTGAGTGTGAGGCAGTGCCTTGTCCTGCTTTGCTTTCTGCACGCAGTGTGGGAGAGCAAGAGGAGCCAGATGAGCAGGGGGTGTGCAAGAACTGGGCTCTCTGGGGGCTTAGCTGCCCAGCAGGAGTGAGACTGGAGTGAGTGAGTGAGTAGGGCCAGTCCTGGATCCACATTTGGGTGCTCCTGTCTGTGGGCCAGCCTGGTCACAAGCACAGTTAAACAGGGGTTTTGGGTCCAAGGAGAGGCACAGGATTCAGCTGGCAGGCAGGCCAAGAGGACAAGGGCGTGCTCTGGTGTTGGTATTCGTGGGAGAGACTTCCAACTTCTCTTTTGGAAGCTCTTGAAGTAGGAATCATTCCTCATGGCTGAATCTCCCCAGTTTGAAATGAGTATGGGGGGCTCACAGGTGATGCTGGGTACGTTTAGGCTTGTATGATGCTCCTGGTCTGCAGTATTGGTCAGACTTCCTGACTCCTTTCACTCTGCAGAGTAATTGCCAGAAGTGGTACAGGTGTGATGGTGTCTTTACACTGGTGCCTTCCACAACAGCCAGGGTTATTTACACCAGAGCAAGATGCTGTTAGTCAGGCCAGTTATTTATTATCTGAAAAGTGCAGTGAATGAAAAAAGTTGTGAGTTCAGACTGAACCCCACTAAAAGTTAAGGCTGAAAAATTTGAGTCGTGAAGGAGAATTGCTAGAAAAGTCTGAATGTGTCTTTTTTATTATTATTATTGGAGGCAACTTGAGGCATAGTGAATTAAAAGCCAGCTTGTTCAATTAAAAATAAATAAATGAAACATTGCATTTCGTTGTAGCTCAGGCAAAATGCTTCCATCTGCTCAAAAGGAAATACTTTGTTGCAGGAATAACATTATTATATATTAGGTCAACACAAGGTAATTCCTCCTTTCTTCCCCACTCTATTCTTTAGTTCAGATACTGAATTAAGCAATCAATTATTCAGGCAGATATGCAGATGGTAATTGTTTTAACATATATCTCTGCACAGGCAATCAAGAGACCTGGATTTTATTTCCAGCTCTGTCTTGACATGACCTTGGGCATTTCACCATTCTCCAAGTTCCTCGTTTTTAGGAGGACAGATCACATCTCACAGCAGATTTGCTGCACATTGGTAATACTAAAATAGCATGGAGGTCTCTTTAATTCCACTGTTAGCAGTGAAACATTTAGCTATCACTAATGCATGCATTCCTAATTTTCCCTGTGTGAGTTAGTTGCACTGCCTTACGAAACTCCCTGTAGTTTACTTAATAGAGTAAAAGGAATTCCAGCTGCTGAAATACAGCATTCCCTTGAAACAAAACCTACTTTAATAAGCCCAGCTAAATCAAAGAAGAAAAATACAAGTGGGAAAGGGGTTTTTTCCTTCATTTTGTTAAATATTTCACTTTGTAATCAGCACTCCAGATCCATACATTGCCTGTGATTTCTCTCATGCACAAAGTCTGTATTTGTTGTTGCAGTTTCTAAATGTCTGGAATGCCTCAAACCATGCTGAAGCTCATTGCATTGTGCTTTAGAAACTCCCTCTTACCTGGGAGCTCATGCCAGGAAATCTGCAAACTGTGCGGGGCTTGACTGCTCTTCAAGAGAGCTTTCTCCCCTCTGCTTTCTCTACGCTGGCAGAGGGGAAATCAGCTTCAAACCCAGGGGCATTTTGTTGAATCTGATAATCCTGGGGCTGAACCATCCCCTGACAAAGGGTCACTACTGCCACTTCTTGCCATCCTGGTGATTTAGAATGACTGAGGGAGCAGTACTTTTGGAGAGCATGGGAGACAGATGGGATCTGTAAGGATCAGAGGGATTTGAATCATGGGATAATCAAGCTGAAGGAGTCTCAGGAGGTCTGCAGTTATATTTCATGCTCAGAGAGGTCAGCTCTGGGATCACACCACGATCCTCAGAGCTTCATTCAGTTGGGTCTTCAAAACCTCCAAGGATGGAGACTGCAAAACCTCTGTGGGCAGTTTTTTCCTGTGCTTCACTGTCATCACGGGGAAAAGATTTCTGCTGATATCCAGTACTTCCATGCAGAAGCACACGAGTTTTTGAGCCTTTTTTCCTGGCTGATGACCTGCCAGATCTGCAGGGAATGGCAGAGAGTACAGCCTCAGGCTTTGACAGCAGATGGGGACTCTGCCTTCAGCCTCGCTTGCCTTCATCTTCCAGTTTTCTTGCCAATAAACCAGTCTGCTGGGCCAGTGATGCTTGGTCTGTGTGGATGAATGTCCTTCTGGTCTGCTGTGAGGAGATGGCTGGGGCTTTTCAGCCATAGCCCAGTGTTTCAACTGTATGGCTTGTTCAGAGTACAGGAGTTTGTATTCAGAGTTTCCCAACTCCTTATTCACACAGGACCTTGGGTGCCTGGCAAGGGTATCCAGAAGGATGAAGAGCCCTCAAGCTGTGCAAAGTCCCATGGAGAGAGGAGGAAAACAGCATCCTGCCAGGTCCTGGGAGAGCAAAGGAGTTTTGGGACGGTGGGCAGTAACAGAGCTGGCTTCTGCTCCTTGTCTGCTAGAGCATTTAGCTCTTCTCTCCCTGCCCTCCCTACAGCTGGCATTTCTCTGTCTCACACCCTCTGCTTAATTAGTTTGTCAGGCCCTGTCATCACAGCAGGAGGCTGCAGAACACCCAGCAGAGCGTGGCTCAGTGCAGCTCCTCACTGTAGCTGTGCTCTGCTGTAACACGAGTGATAGCTTAATAAACCACAGCACTGCAGACTGAAGATCTTGGCACTGCTTGCAGCTTCTTATTAAAATAAGAAAAGGGGAGGGGAGAATCCAAGAAAATTGAAAGAGTGAAGGTTGAAATAATTAATGGACTCACTTTTTATAGTAGACTGGGGTAAAAATGTCTAACCCCAAGGTAAACATTGGATTGAAGGTTGATATATTGATTATATATATATATGTGTGTTAATAACTTGAACTTGGCTTTTCCTTCTGGTTCCAGTCTCAAGTGTGAAAATGCAGAACTGCTTCTGGTTGGCCTCAGTGCCAGTGAGTAATTTGTAGGACAATTAAAACCATGAAAAGACAGAAGAAACCTGAATCCAACCAATTAAAATTAATTCTGCATCTTGGAGCAGACTGAAAAGCTTTCTTATTTCAAGAGCTCTGATGAATTTGATTTTCTTGTCAACATCATTCTGAAACCTCACTGTGGTCATAGGTAATGAGAGCTTTTTTCTGCTTTGAATGTTGGCTTCCTGCAGAGAAAGCACCCTCCAGTTTCCTCAGGTGGTCTGTCAGAGGTTACCTGCTCTGGCACTGCCATCCAGGGATTCTGGGCTGCAGAGAACCTGGAAACTGGAGCTATCTTTAATTTTAGGCTCATGAGCCTGGCCCAGGCCACGTCCATGAAAGCTCCTGGTGAACGTGGAATGCCTGGGTCCATGTCCAGGGGGTCCCTGCAGGCAGGACAAAGGCTCTGAGCCACTGCAGAAGCACAGGTGCCTTTTGCCCCTAAGCATCACTTGTGACCATGTGCCACTCCCTGTCACACCTCTGTCTCAACCTGGGGATCCCATTTCTGGAGTAATACTAATATAATTATTTATTTTTCTCCCCCCCAATGTATTATACTGAAAAGGCTCGAGTCTCATCAGCCTCTTCCCATTAAGCAATGTCCTTGCAGGGCCAAGAACATTGGGTCAGGCTCTGGTAAGGCAGGCAGCCAGCTACAGATTAAAAACACCTGGGGTTAAACCATTTACCTTGATTGCATGCTGCCCTCCACATCTCCCTGCTGACCTTCCCTGAGGCATGCTGCCTGCTCTGCTGTGTGGGACTCCAGGGAGGATGTCCTCAGCTGTGGGCTTACAGGGATTAGCAGAGGAGCTCTGTGAGGGAAGGATGCTTCCTGTCTTGTCCTTGCCTCATTTTGGATGTTTTTTCCCACTTTTTGCCCATTACCAAGGGGAAAGTGCCACTCAGAACCTGCAAAATTGGTTTAAAAGACTGGTTTAAATTCACAGAAGGTAAGGACCTGCCATATAGATATTTGGATCCATGGTAGGACCCAGCAACAATGCAGCTCCAAGGCATACAATAAAACTGCCCTAAAATGGCATTTTCTTGGGTGCTACTTCAGACTTTGCTGAAATGATGTGACCACAGGGAGGTGCAAGGCCTGACCCAAGTTTTCCAGCCATTGATGCAGTGACTAAGTGTTGACCTCTTCATACATTTCTCTAGGAGGACATTTGCTTGATTTGTGAGTCTTCCTCCAATTTCTGCTACATCTGTGGCATATTCCTGCTGGCCATTTCACTTTGCTTAACAGGTGGCAGGGATAAGAATGTTTGCTAGAGGGTTTGCAGTTTTTGGGTGAAAAAAACCCCAACTTTCTGGCTTCAGTGGGATTGATGGTTGATGTTATACATCAGGGGCCTCTTACATTTTCCAAGCCAGCTCAGGAGAAACTGAGCAAAGTCTGAGAATTCACTCTTTAGCTGATGACTGTTCCTCATCTTCTGCCTATGGGGATGTACTTTCATATAATTTCTTTGGGGGAGGTGGGAGGAGGAGGTGGAAGGTTTGTGGGCAAGCAGCTGGAGCCCCAGAAGGATGCTCCTGCTACCTGGATTGCACATGTAACTTCCATGGGATCCCACCGTGGTGGATTTTCTCTTCTGTAGCTTTCCTGCTGGTTCACATAAGAGGAGCACTGAACTACTTGACAACACAATAAAATGGGGCTTCTGCATGTTAAACCAAGTGCTGTGGATGTAAACATGTCAGCACTCTGGGTCAAGCTCTCTTGTATGCTAAACAAGTTTCTTGCTTAATTGTTGGTGTTAAAACAGCTCTCTCTTAGTAGTGGTTTAAATACCTCCTGCATGCAAAAGAGAGACTGAAGGTATTCGAAGCCTGGAGTTAAGAGGAAATAATACTGGGCTTTTGCTAGACATTGCTCTGTTAGAAGTAGTCTGACATAAAATGGAAATAGAGAGAAAGCATTGAGTAAAAAAATTGCATATATTTATGCGTTTGTGTATTTCATTCTTGGTTTCCTCCAGACAGCACAATGGGGACAGGTATTAATACATTAATACCTGGTCTTAGAGGATCTAATATGAAGAATTTTGAAGCCAGTCGCATGTCTGTAATTTTTATGCTCATGCCCAGAAACAAACCCCTGAATTTGCTGTTCCTGTGGCCAATACATCAGTATTTCAAAAGGCATTTTCCTTTGGCTACACCTGAGAAAAATGACCAGCCTGGTGAGAAAGTGTTTGGGCTGGAAAAAAATGGGTTTTCAAAGGATAGTAAAGCACTTGCCCAGAGCAAAGGGTGGCTGCAGACACCGACAGGTGAACGCAGCACCTGCCCGTCTTTTGCACTCGCAGATTTCTGAGAACTGAAAATGGTTCTTTCAGGAGATTTTTTTTGCTTGTTTTGGTCTTTTTTTTTTTTTCCGATCTCTTATACAAAGTGTTTAGAGGAAAGGGGTGCTGTCCCCAGGATGACAGCTGTGTACCCATGGAAGGCTGGAGCAGGCACCAAAGCCATTCTTTGATGGGGTCCATCACTACCAAGACATTTCACCTCATCTGCTTCTCTACATCCTGTGGATGTGGGGCAGGTGCTCTTTGCCTCTCTGAGTGGGGCTGTATTTGGAGAACTAAGTCAGGGTGTACACGTACACGGGGCTCTGTTTTCTCTTGAGACTGTATGGGAGACAAGCTGACCTGAGTGCCTCAATTCATTGCCTTTGTCCTCACCTTTGTTTCTGTTTCCTTTCTTCGTCAGGAAAATGGGAGCCACTCACCCAGCGTGAGCTGTAAGGTGCAGCAAAACAAAGGCCGCCGGTCCCACTGTCTCGGGCACCTCCCAGTATGGATGGCTTGGTTGAGCAGAACAGCGTGCTGATGCACAGTAAGATCACTGAGGCTGGGAAAAGGAATGGTTTAATTAACACAAGGAACTTAGTGGCAGAGAGCCGGGATGGTCTGGTCTCTGTGTACCCCACCCCTCAGTACCAGAGCCACAGAGCGGGCAGCCTGTCCTCCCCGAGATGCGCGGAGAACGGCAGGAGCGACCCCGTGCAGCAGCTCCTGGACCCCAGCATGCTGCAGCAGACAGTGGAGTCTCACTACAGGCCCAACATCATCCTCTACTCCGAGAACGTGCTGCGCTCGTGGGGCGAGAGCCTGGGCTCGGAGTGCTGTGAGACGACCTTCATCGAGGAGCGCTCGCCCACCAAAGACAGCCTGGAGTACCCCGACAGCAAATTCATCGACCTCTCCGCGGACGACATCAAGATCCACACCCTCTCCTACGAAGTGGAGGAAGAGGAGGATTTCCAGGAACTAGAGGTCAGATGTCACTTGGGATATGTGGGGAAGGCTGGGAGGAGGAGGAGGAGGGCATGTTTGAAATTAAGTGTACAACCCGCTAGAGCTGAACGGCAGGGGATCAGCTGCTTTTTGGGTCAGCTGCATCACTTTCTCCTCCAACTAGGACAATGAGTGATTGCTCATCTTTATTTGTTGGGTAAGGTCCCAGGTCTGTGGATACCAATGGCGAAATTCCCACTGGCCCTAATGGAGACCAGCATTTCCCTTTTGCCTTTGAAGGGGCTGACCAGACACAGAGGAAGACCCATGTGCTTAAATGCTGTGTAAGGCTGGGGCTGGGAGCATCTGTCTATCTGCATGGAGCCCATCTTACTCAGCAGGCCAACATCATCTCTTGCCTTCACCTGACTTGAGCAGAATGTTTTAAATTATTGGCTCAGACACAAAATATTTCTGTCTCGGAGTGAACGCAGAAACAGAAGTCTTTGGGTTTCGAGCTGCAGTGAATCCCGTGTCTCTGAAATAAATGATGTTTTTCTGATGGAGCTAAACTCTTTTTAGACCCAAATACAGTGTTTTCTCCTGGAGTCCCATGCCTCATTGGTTGCTTACTGTAAAGTAACAGGGAAGACTATGGGAACAATCTCATTATTTCTTAAATTATGCAATTTTTTTTTTTTTTTTAAATTTTAACCAGAGGCCCAAGTGTGGCAGGGATTTGTGCTTGCCAGTGTTTGTGGGAATGGAGGGTGAACATAATGCTGGTGATCTGAAAACTTCTTCCACCATTGGTCAGAGACTCCTAACCTAGCAAAGACCCTCTGGCTGTCTAGAGCAAAGCCATACCTTCAAAAATGAATGTCCCAGCTGAGATAGGGACACTGGTCGTGCTTCTCTGTTGGTGTGATTTTCGGTTAGGACTAAGACCAAACAAGCCCTAAAATTTTTATTTTCGCCTCCTGTAATACCAGTGTCTCACCCTGTGATCAGCACAGGGGAAATCCAGCAAGAGCCTGACTTCCCTTTTATTCTCTTTTCTCTCTGTATTGATAAGGTGGGAAGAGTGAGGTGTTTTTCCCAGTGCGTGCCATTAATGCAGTATTCAATGCCTCCACAGGGAGACAGAAAGCTTCTCTCTGAAGCATGTGAGAGTATTAGCTCAAATCACACCCTTCCACAGAATTTCAGAATTGGCTGTGGGAAGTATAATTTCCTTAATCAAAACAAAATTCCTGGTTGCTCTCTTTTTGCCCCAGTTCCTCTCATGCAGTAGTGACACAAGTGACTGCAGCACACATGGTGTTGTTGACACATCTGGCCTGACATTCAGGCAGCAAAAAAAAAAAATCTCCCTCTCATCAATTCAAGTCAGAAGACATTCGTAAGTCAACTTTTGGAGAATGAGATAAAAAAAGGCTGGGAAAATGAGCAGCATAAGGAAAAAACCTCTTCAAAGTGGTACTGGAGGAACTTGATCAGCTTTTCACAGAGAACATTTGTGTCTTAGAAACCAGCTGTAGAACTTCATCCTCCCCTGATCTTAAGGGGAGAAACGAGACAGTAAATTTTGGTAACATGCTCTGACAGTGTGTGCCTCCTTTTCCCTGGCTCCTTCTTCTTTCTCACCTGTTTCTCTGGGAACAGACCTCCTGAGGTGAAACATGGCAGTTCTTGAATGGGTATAGAGCATCTTGAATCACAGATTCCCTGTCCCATTTGACCCTTTGGGGTGACACTGTGCAAACAAACACAGGTGTATGGACACCCATCTTGACCCACGTGTACAAAGTGCTCAGAATAAGAAGATGTTCACAAATTTCACATCACCCATGGATTGTCCTCTTCATCAAAATTTCTCCTCCAAAATTTCTCTTCTACTAGGAGCAGGGGAGGAGAAAACCAGGGATGGTTTGGATAAGAATCTGGTTAGCTAGAAACACTTTGCTAGAAGCCTCTGCTTTGAGACCAGGCTCTGTCTCCATTGCTGTGCTCCCTGACCAACCCTGTGCAGCACTGAGATTTTCACACTCTTACATGAACTTTTCCATGATCCCAGAGGACCAACCTGCTGAGCAGCTGTTTGCAACAAGAAGTACCTCAGCATGGCAAGTAGCTTCCATTCCAGGAAGGTCCCAATTCTGCAGATGCAGCTGGTCATGCAGGAGAGAAGAGAAGAATTTGACAGCACCAGACCAAACACAAAAATGTGTTTGCCGTGTTGTGCTCTTCTGGTTCACAGAGGCTGGTGGCAGAGGCTGTGTCTGTGTGGCCAGACGTGTGAGGGCCTCCTGGGCTTGGCTAGAGCATAGCTTCATTAGAGACCTAAATTCATGTGTGGACACTCTGGGAATGGAAGAACACTGTTTAAGGACAAGCAGTCACTGAGTAGGTGATGAACCATGCCAGAATGTTAACTACACAAAAACAGCACCTCAATCACACACCACAAGTGTGTCGCACTAGAAAGAATTTTTTCCCTGCCAGTTACTGACAAGAAGCAAATGCTTTTTCAGGTTACTGAGAGATGGGATGGAAAAAAGTGAGTACCAGGTCTGGGAGCAGAAGTTAGAAGGAAGAGGGCGACACAACAGAGGCACAAATTTTGCTTCCCCACTGTGAGGGTCCTAAAGAGTTTGAATCTGCCACTGAAGGTGGCACAGGACCTTGCTGTGTATCTTGTCACATTGACTGTCAAGCCACAGCTCATCAAGGCATGGAAGCTGCAGAGTGTCAGAGCAGAACAGGGCTCATGTCTGCTTTGGCACTTCTTTCTGGGAAAAAACTCTATTAACTAGTGCCTTTTTGAAAACATTGGCACAGAGGGGAGCTTTGTGCAGAAGAGCTCTTTTCTCTTGAAAACTGAGGTCTCTGTCCTGTTCTCCACATGTCAGTGGAGTCCCAGCTTGAGCATCTCTGTAAAATGCCTTCTGGAAGACACACCAGCCATGAGGTTGTGAGTCATTGCTCTTCCCCTGTGTCCCCCTGGCACTGCCTGCCTTATACCAGAATGCCTGCCTAGGGTTTTTCAGGATGGATATTGAATTTCTTAGAAATGCCAAAAAAATCGATCTCCTTCCTTTGTAGTGTCCTCCTCCCCCCACCTCAATGCAATACTCTCAGGAGGGACACATGCAGAAAACAATTGTATTGCAGGTCAGACTGCTTCTGACATTATTGTCTTTTTGAAAAGAGTTGGGCTCAGAAAGGTTGCTGTTCTCTGGCAGAAAACATTGCAGTAGAGAAAGGTTCTGGAAAAAACCCAGCCATTTTGATAAATTTGGTTTTGGTTTGAAGAATTGACCAAGCCAAGCTGCAGGGTTTGCTTCTTTGTTAGCTGTCATCCTCCTCAGGATGGATCTATCCAGCTCAACATGTCTAGGACAAGTTGCTGGGAAGGAGGCACCTTATTCCCTTCCCAAGCCTGGGGACTCTGAAGAACGCAGGAGATGGGGCAGAGGAGCAGGAGACACCCTGATCATGGCTTGTACCCTGCAGCAACGTTTAACCAACTTACTTGTAGGGATTTTTTTACTAGCAGTGCTTCTCAGGTCCTGGTGGAGTGTTGTTCAGTCTGCCTGAGAAAATCATAATTGTCTGGAGGGAAAAACATCTCAGAAACAGCTCTCATTAGCATATAGAGCCCCGCTTTGCTCCAGCAATTACCAGGCATGAAAACAGAAGGCTGCACATTCTGTCAGGGCTTTAAACTTCTCTCTTCCATGCCCATCCCTGAAATCAAATTATTCCCTGTTTAGGTATCTCTGGAAAATTTATAAATATCTTATAAGTCCTTTATGCCACCTAATAGACAGACAACTTGTCAAATGTGGCGGCAGTGAAATATGAAATGAGTTACAAGATGAAATACCCTCCTGTTAGAGTTCATGTGCCATCTTTTATCCAAAAATAGCATTTGTCATATTATACTCCTGCTAGTTTCCCTCCTAGCCACTAGGTAGATTGCTTATTTAGAGAAACCCAAGCTATTCATGGCAGCAAATTAAATTATTCATATACGTTGCATAAAAGAATACCTTGGAGCTCTCTCTTAAAACCCTATTACTTTTTCCCATCACCCAGCAACATCTGAAACAATCTCTGAAAGCAAAATAAATAGAATGTTCTGGGAGTGAAAGAAGAAAAGAAATCTAGTGCTTTCAAGGTATACATTTCTTCCTTTTTTTTCCACCAGAAGTTTCTGGATTCTGTTGTGAAAACTCATCCTTTGGACCTGAGCATGAAATCGTAGGGATAGAATTTGGATCCTGTTCCATCCAACCACTCTTCTCAACATTCCCAAGCACCTCCTGGCATGTTTTTTCTGCAGCATGAAGAGAAGACCCTGAGGAGATTTATGCCCATCAAGGCCCATGACATCACACATGCTTTCTGTCAATGCTTCCAACCTGTGGTCCTGCACTGGGCTGTGTCCTCAGCCTCCCCTGGCTGTAGGTATCCAGAAAGTGTGTTTGAACATCCCCTGGGGGACTGTGTGTGGCAGAATTCTCTTTTCAGAGAGCTCTGCAATGTGGGCAAAGACAGGGTCTTGCAGCCTGGTTGTACTGATGAATCCACTGCCCATCACAGCTCTCCTCTGAATTGGGTGTACAGTGTTTTTCCTGTTCTGCATCTGGGCAATGGAGGAAAACAGCACCATAAATATCTTGCCCAAGCTCATCTAGAGCTGAGTTGAGAATATGGGAATGTAATTTTCAGGGGTTTTGTCCCATAGCACATGCTCAGGAGAGCACAGTTGTGTTGTCAGAGGTGTGGTGCTCAGGTGTGAGCTCCTAAGAGGTGTGGCACTCAGGTATGCACTCACAGCACTGAGTCATCCTACCCATAGAACACACTTTATATCTCTGACTTCCTTCAAAGGCACACTATTAACAGATTACAAGAGTGATTACACTTTGCATTTGACTTATTTTTCTCCTTTGAAGGAGAAGCCACTCATGTCTGGAGATACTGAGCCCTGCCAAGGGATATTAACCTCTATTAGCCAGCTCCAGATGAAGGGAGCATGGCTGGGAAGTCACCTTCAGCAGTGTCCAAGTGCCCTCCTATGAATCTTGTTAACAGCAGCAATTCCCTTTCTCATCATCCCCTCCCTGAGGTTTCAGGCTGAAGCTCTGCAGTGATGTCCCTGGGGTCCAGCCTGTGAGTGGCAGGAGCTCTGGATGAGCTGCATGCTGCCACTTGTAGAGGGTGGATGCTTGGCACACTTGTTTGAGGGCTGCTGTGTCAGCTCAGAAGCAAAAAGGGGACAATCATGAAGGGTCACACCACTTGCCCCAGCTTGCTTTAGTGCGGGTCTGTTAATTGCTGCCTGCAGTGATCCCCTTCCAGTGGCAATGTGCTGGATGCCAGCTCCTGAGGAGCCACAGGCAGGCTGGCTGTGGGTGTCCAGAAGCATCACAAGGAAGGTGATCAAAGTCCAGGGCTCAAGGAGGAAGAAGAGCCTTACAAGACTACATCCAGGGGGTCTCGCCCCTTGCGTTTTGGTGTTGCAAAGGTACATGTGGAAAGTATTCCAAGCAAGGAGAGACCTCTGTGAGCCCATTCTGCAAGACTGGCTGCCTGACTGACAGGGCAATTTTTAGACTGGGAGTTGGGGAAACAAGAGGAGCTGCAGCAGGTCAGTGTTAGGGGATTATGGCTCTTTTAAATCCCTTTAAAATTGAAAGGGAATCAACTGCAAAACTCGAAGTTGTATAAAGAAATAAATAGACAGGCAAAATTAAATAAATAGCAGGCTTTAGAGACATCACCTCTTAAGAAATTATCAGCAAGATGCTGCTCAGGGATGAGTGAGTGTGTTAAGGCACAGCAGTTGTAAACTACAGCCTTTGGTGGAAGAGTCCCCATCCAGCTGCTGCCTTCAGTATCCTCTGCATGGAGGTGAGCTCAAAACACTTGCAGGAGAGCAGAAGGAGGCAGAGTGCAGGTCAGAATAGGCCATCATGTTTAACTACATTACTGGAACAGGCATTGTGTGGAGAGAAACAGAGCACATATTAACGTGGAGCAGCATTGTGTTGGTCTTTGTCAAACCAGAGCACTGGACCATCTGGATTCGAAGGCAGATCCCACAGGGCTCTATGAGGAATTAGTTTTGTATGCAGCATGTGCATGTTGCTGAATTGGATGCCTTGAAGGAAAAAAGGAAAGGGCTGTTTCCTGAATATCCATCAGAGGTTGCTGGCAGCTGTAGTTCAGAGCAGGCCCTGTTGTCTGACATCTCCAGTGTGCTTGGCAGGCTGTCTGCAGAGCAATTGTAGTGTCTCAGTTGAGGCAAAGCACATAGCTTTTAGGGGTAACCAGCCTTGATTTAAGAAAAGGCTTTTTTTTTAGTAGAAAATCCATTACAACTGCAGAAAAGGGTTCATCACCATCTCTGTTAAAAATCTGCACCTTGTGTCTGCTCTTCCTCTATTCTTCTTTCAGTCACTTCAGCTTTTCTACAGAATGAAAGAGCTGCCTCTGATCAGAAATTATCTACTCAGGCACTTACAGGCTGTGATGAAACTGCATCTTAAATGCATCTTATGAGTGGAGTTGGCTTCTCTTCTTCCTTCCTGTGTAGATGTTTTCCTGTGCCATTCTGCCTTCCAATGCCTGATTTCTCCAACCAACTTGGGAAATGGTGCCCAAGAACTGATGAGAAGGGAAGGGAAGGGAAGGGAAGGGAAGGGAAGGGAAGGGAAGGGAAGCCTAGCTGACAAATAAAATTCTGACTTCTCAGCAACACTAATATCCAGCTTAGCAACACTACTATCCAGTCAGGGTGCAGCTCTTGCAGATCCAGGAATAAGTGAAGACAGAGAGCTAGGTAGCCAAATTATCAAATATCCCAGTGTCAGGGGAGTTCTGAATGGAGAAGATTTCTTGGTAAGCTCAGGATCAGGTGTCCTCTTGTAAGAGAGAGTCTTAGGAAGGAAGGTTTGTTTGGGGAAAGGAGTGTTTAACTGGAAGAATTGAGGTACCATTTGCTGTTAGATTTCCTTCTGGGATTTTTGACTTTTTTTTCACCCTTCTGGTTCACAGTTGGTCTGCATGGTCAGGATTTTATGACTAGAATTATTCTCTCACCCTTGGTAACTCATAGGCAGGTCAATTTGGCCTTTGGGAAGCAGCATAGCTGATAAGTTTGTGATTCAGCACATGGCCAAAGTTACCTGAGAAATCTTTTCCCCATTTCATCTTTATATGAAAGAAAAGGCAATTTGAAATATCAGAAAGATGGTCTCCACAGATACTGAAAATCAAAAACCTGAAAAATGAAAAGCCTTTTTTGATTTTGTATCTCACCTGTTCAGGTGAGTGCACAATTTCAAGGGATGGTTTCAGCAATACTGTGGATTTTCTCCCTTTCCTTCTCCTCCTTTATTTTTGAAAGGAAATATTCACCCTGGTTCATCTGACTAGACCCCTTCCCTTTAATGGGCTTCCTTTTCAGCTCCCTGCAGTGATATCTTTACTTTTGTCTTTTCTTGCTTTCAAACTCATGCAGCAGTGATGGAGTCTGGGACACAGTGGGTGAGGAGGAAGAGGAGACCTGGTGGCCACTGCTGTGGTGGAGCAGGAGAAAAGGCTAAATAAACAGGGAATGGGCTCATGGCAGAGGAAAAGCAGTAATGTCATTAACCAGCACACCTGCCTTTCTCTCTTTGGCTGTTCCAGAGCGATTACTCGAGTGATACCGAGAGTGAAGACAACTTCCTGATGATGCCACCCAGGGATCATCTTGGCCTCACTGTGTTCTCCATGCTCTGCTGCTTCTGGCCACTGGGAATTGCTGCCTTTTACCTGTCCCATGAGGTAATGTTAAAAGATCTCCTGCCAGACATTCTCAGAGGCAGTGGAAGGTAGTTGGAGGGGATGGCACCTTCCCCACCTGGATATGTCTCTGTGGCAGTGGTGGCTGCCTTCTGAGATGCTTTGCTGAGGGAGGCCTCTACAAAATATTTTAGCTTTTAGTTGGCAATGGTCACGTTCCATGTCAGGTTGTATGTCCAGCTAAGAATCCTCTGTGGACATGTATTTTGAATAGAAAGCACCCTTGATAGCTCAAACGCTTGGCTTTCCCATTGGAAAAATAGATCTACTTGTCCCAAACTGATTATCTAGAATATCCTTCCAGGAGTAGAAAAATAATTTCTGTTCTGCAGATGTGAATTTGCTTTCCAGAAACCATTTCCTTTCCCACAGAAAAAAATGCTCAGTCAGTTTTTCCTTTCAAATTTTAATATGCAAATATCTTTTTCACCAAAGAAGTGACTGTGTTTTGGTTTGTTTCCATCACAAGACAGTCTTAACATTGCTTAACTTGCAATCACCTCGCGCCCATCGCTTGTTTCGACAAGTATGTCTTCATAAGTGTCTGCAATGTAATTACTGAGTTTCCCAGCATGGCAGATAATGTGAGGTGACAGAGAAGGCATCACACTGGCAGCCTCATCAGTGGCTGGGAGGAAACATTTGATTATATTTCTCTCTAGTGCCTATTGCAAACTACAGTCTCTGCTCCACAGCACCCTTCACATTCACCCTCTAAGCTGTCTTTCTAATCTGGCTGCACTAAACATCTACCAACCCCGCTGATTTGTCAAACCAGAGCAGGCTCTTCAGATCTGAAGAATCCTACTCTTCAAGAATAGGAAAAATCCAAAAAGAGACAGAGAAGTACTTTTTTTTTTCTAACTTCAAATGAGCAGCCTGTCTTTGTTCTGGGAAGCCTCTGAGACAATTAGTGTTTGTCCTGTGGCAAATAACAAGTTCTGATTGTTTGAGTTTTGATTGTTTGTGAGGTAGTTTTATCTGAGCGAAGAAAGCACAGCATGGTCCAATAAATACAAAAACCTCAATGTAATTAATACTAAAAAGCAGTAGGGCTGAGAAGCTAAATGTGCTGAGAACCAGTGTACAAAGGCCAGGGCATCCAGCTGTGAATGGATCCCAGGGGCCAGCATGAGTCTGTAGGAAACTCTGACTTCCATGGGAGAATACAAGAAGGTGGTAAAAACATGAATACAGGGAAAAATGTTGGTACTATGCTGAAGGATTTTGGCATTTGAAAATGATAACTTGGGGTGCTTTTTGGTTTAGTATAATGAAGAATAGCTGAATGTGGCTGCCTGAACTCAGTTTTCGAACCTCTTGTAGAAAGATGGTCCAGCTTGTTCCAGTCCAGCAGAGACACATCTCTGTCCTCTCCCTGAGCTCCCAGGGAGCTCCTTTATCTCCCTGCCTTCCCATTCCATCACAGCCCTGAGAAAACATGTGGAAAAAGTGGTTCTTCTGCAAAACCCCACATCCAACAAACTAGAATTTTCCAGGGGGAAAATGAACCCAACATTAAGCCCAAACCTCCTGTGGCTGAGAACTTGCTGAGGTAGTTGGTACAAACCATCAAAACCCTGCACCTTGCTAAGCCAATATTGACAGTGGTATCAACTCATACTTTGACACGTAAACCATGTATGTGATTTCTGTTTAATAGGCTGCTCAGCTTAAACTCCTTCATAACATTTGAGATCACTTGTTAATTCAAAAGAATAATCTAACATTCCCCCTTCTTTATCAAAAGCCAGAGGTATAGCTAAAGATCCACTCTTGATACTCATGATCAAACCTCTTTTTGTGGAGTTGCTTGAGCTCTTGAAAATTTTGTGTTTTCTATAGTCTCCTGAGCAATTGTACCAAAAAGGCCATCTGGGAATAAATCACAACACATAGGAAATTCAGAGATGGGAGATGGGTTCTTTGATGCAGTATACAGCACTGGCAATGAATTTTGTTCTAAAAGTCTGGTCTGCTCTAGGTGTGGGATACATTTGAAGATGCATTTGTTTGCAGAAGATGTAGCTGCAGTAGAGCTCCTTCCAAAGCATGGGTGCTCTGTTTATTCCTGCATCTCCTGCCAGCAGATTTATGATGCATATGCCTGTGCCATGCTGCAAAACAATTACACAAGGTTGGATGCTGTAAGACAGCAGAGCTGCTCTTTACCAATGAATGGTTGAATTTTGGGGTTTGTGCTCTGTGAAAGCCAAGTTTTTCCTGCAGGTGATGTTTCTGCTCTGTGTGGGACTTACTGTCCCCACCAAGGCTCTTGCCAGTGTGCTGCTGACTTGGGGCTTCTTGCAGAGCCTCTGAATTGAGGGGTGCAGCTGTGCAGGGTCTGCCTCTGTGGTGGAAATGAAGATGTGCATCCACAGGTGAGGCAGCAGAGAGGAGCAGGGGATTCAGAAATGCACTTCATGAAAGCTCAACATGTTTTTTTCCTATTGGGATTTCCAGTTTTCCAAGCAGGATCTTATCCCAAGCAATGCTGAGATTTGCTGCTTTTTATCTTCTCTCAGAAAAACACAGAGCTTTGAGGCCATCACTGTGCTGTCCACTTGTTCAGTTATTTCCTTCTGGTTTTATTTGTGTTTTCCTTCCCACAAGAGTCTTGCCCCCACTTCCTCTAGCTGTTCAGCTCCACTCTCAGGATGGGGCCCTGTGTCCTGTCTTCTCTCACATTTGCTTCTCCAGAATGAGGCACGTGAGTTTTCAGGCTTGCCATTTTTTGGATTATCTCATTAGTCAACAGTTGAAGAGCTCAATCAGAGTAGTTTTTGTCCACTTCGCAAAGAAACTTTTGGGAAGAGGAAAGTAAATGATGTCTTTCACCAAAAACTCTTCCCCACAAAGAGTGTGTGATCAAAAAATCGCCTCATTATGTTTATTTTTTCATTAATCTCCACCCTCTGGAGTCTTGCGGATTCCTCAGTTTTTATTTCCAAAGATATTTTTAGCATTGTAGATTGTAGGCAAGTGTGAAGCCTCATAAATCAAAGAAAGAGCTTTAAAAATATATCTTTTTTGTCTTGTCAAGTTTACCATTGAACTTGTCAGATGATTTCTCAGGGGCTGTCAGGCTTTCTGCTTGGGCTGGGGGGTGGTGGCAACAATCTTGAAAGGTGTTTTTGCATGAATCCTCTTTTTCTCCCTGCTTTTATTTTTAGGAAAGAGAGCAATACCATGTCACACATTTCCCTCCCTACTGTAAACAGAGATTCATTACGAGAGAGCTGAGCCTTTGATGATATGAATGAGCCTCACTTGGTGCCTGCTCCCTTACGGGCAGAAACAAGAGGGCGCACAACACCTCCACCCAACTCCCACGAACCCTCCAAGGACCTGTGTCTCTGACCCGCACACACACCTGAAAAAAATCCCTCTGCACACTTCTCCACAGGCTTGGGTTCTCAAACAGCCTCCCCAGGCTGCCTCCTGGCCGGCAGCAGGTGAGACCTGCCAGGCAGCAGGCTGCACTCGGAGCACAGGGGAGCAATCGCCTCCGTCTGCTGCGCTGACTCCCTGCTGTAATTACCTCCCTCGCAGGGGGATGCAGGGATGCAAAGCTCTGTAATTATTTGCTCGCATTGTCTCACTGGGTAAAGGATTTTCTACAGTTTTCACGCGGAAACAAGGCATACGTGACCAGAAAAAAAGAGTAGCTTGTCTTTCGTCGTGATAGCTTCTGAAATATTTGGTTACTTTTCATCCAGTGTTCAGAGACAGGGGCTTTAGAAAAATATCTGCATTTTGACATATTTCAGTAGTCACTGGGGAGAAGAAGGAAAGAATGTTTATGTTCCCGCTGGAAGGTAGCAAAAAATGTGAATTCTAGGTTTTTTCAGAGTTTCAGTGCTCAGCATACAGGTATGGATTTCACTGTCCTTGCTTTTCTGGCATAAGGTTTTGACATCCAACTTCAAAAGAAGAGGCCAGAGAAATAACAGCCAGGGGTTATCTGCTGTTTATTCCTTAGAAAGGTGGCTCATAGTCCCTGTATCAACAGGGAAAACAGAACAGCAGTGTGATGAGCCACACTCCACCAGACTGGCTGGTGATGCCCTGCTCTTACCTGTCCACCCTGCTTTTTTTCCTGTCCCACTTTATTCTTAAAAAAAAAAAGAATATGGCCTATTATAAAGAGCTTGACACGCAGCCAGGAGCATGTGTTTGTACAGGGAATGCAGCAACCTCTTATATCAAAGAAGAAAAGGCAAAAGAAAAAGAAAAAATGTGGTACTTTTCTTTACTTGGCAGTGACATGCCAGGATCTATACTTGCAGGATATGCTGGTCAGCATTGCTGAGGCAATGCTAGCAAAGCACACAGGAGGCTTTTGCATTTTCAAGAGATTTTTCAACACTGCATTATTTCTTGGTCCAAGTAATGCTTGGACAAAAGAACTGTCTAAAGATGATGAGCTTTAATGGAAATAAAAGGCCTTTGTTCTGCTGTCTTGGACCAGATACCAAGTCACACAGTTCTTTTGATTAAGCAGGGCTGTTGCTTTGAGTCACACAGATTGGGTAAAGGGCACTGGGTGTACTCTGGGCTGCCCAGCCCAGTCTCTGCTGACTGTCACACAAAGGTTTGAGCTCTCCGTGCTGCTCACTCAGAAAACAAATCCCTGAGTTCTTTGTCCAGCTCTGTGCATGTGAGTGCAGGCACACCCAGGTGCCCTTTTCCCCTTCTGAACTGTTGTAGTTTTTCTGCTGCAAAAGGTCATGTGCAAAACAATTAAACCCATTTGTGCTAGGAATGAGTGAAAATAGGTTAAAATGAGTTCCTCCTCAGAAGGAGCTGCAAAGGTCTTTCGTGGCAGGAGTTGTCCTAGAAGAACTCTGTGCCACTGTCTTGCTGAGATGACACAGTGCTGATGCTGTGGCCACTGTACCCACATGAGAGCCCTGGTCCTGTGGTCACCAGGCCATGGACTCCTTGCAGAAGGTCACAGCTGGCTGCCAGCCCACACTCCTTCCTTTGCTCCCATCAGGCAGGTGACAGATTTGCCAGGCAGAGGGGAATAAAATAGCCAGGCTTCTGTTCCCAGCCATGACACAGAGAGAAGCTGCCTGCTGGAGGAGCCGGGTACATATGGCATCATTGGAAAGTGCTGCCTTTCCCGTGCTTGGAGAAGCAGCTCAGGAATAGGTGGCCCTGCCCCCTGGTTAGGGGCATGTGGGTGACATCCTTTGCCTCTGCAAAAAGCTTATGGGGTGGTTTCATACATTCAAGAAGTTTGCAGCTTGTGGTCCTTTGGGAGAAGAGAGGAAAGGTTCATCCTGGACTGGGGGAAGAGAATCTCTTCCCCTCTTCCCCCAGGCAGTTCTGCAGACAGAGCTAGCTGCTCTGAAGTGGGGCTGATGAATTACCAGCATCTCCAATCCTCATCTTCCCAAGTGGGAGCTGGCTGCCAGCCAGTGCTCTGCGTGTGCATGGACATTGCTCCTGCCAGCTTTTCCCTTTGGGTGGATGTCTCTGGAGAAGTGTTTGTCTGCACGAGAAAATGGTCATTTAGAGTCTGCTGTGTACCAGCAGAGACTGTGCATCCTGGGTGAGGTCATGGGCCAGGGAACTTTATAAGTGTCTTGTATAATTTCCTCTTCATTCCTCTTTGTCCTTTTGATCTTGTAGCTTTATTTCCAAGTCACGAAGTACAGCTACAAAAAGGAATTAAATTAATGAATGACCTGATTGCTTTAGCCCTCAAGCTAATTTTAAATAATTGAAAAAGTAGCTGGCAAATAACATTCCCTGGAGAGTTTAATTCATTATGCAGGTGTTTAATTACAAGGAAGTTTTGAGACAGGAGAGAGACCAACTTGAAGTATTTGAGGAGATGAGGGATCTTTTTTCTATTATTTTCAAGAGCATCCTGCCCAATAGCAAGTATTGTACATGAATTTTTCTTTGCCTGTTATTTATGTCCCACGCATTTTGCTAAGCCAGACACAGCCCCAGAGACTTGTCAATATAGTCATACTGCAAGGGTATAAAATATCCTGATGCCAGGAGGGCACCCTTTTCATCCTGCTGTTACTTTTTGTTGCTTTGTGATTGACTTGTTATGTCACAGTTTTATGAGAACGTGAGAATTGTTTCAGTCCACAGCTGCCACTAAGCTGGAAGTGCCTGTAGTATTCACAGATTCACTCAGAGGCCTGTCTGGGAGAGTCATCTGAACAGTAGGGCAGTAAATATTCCACAGGAGTTGATCAGGGGTTCAGTCTCCCTGACACTTAGGCAATTCTGACTAAGTTTAAGGAACTTTTTAGTCTTAGGCAGTGCGGTTTTAGTGTTTTGCTTTTTTTTTTTAAATTTAGAGAGCAGGGATACTGTTAGCAGGATTATGAAAATGCACTTGGGGCTTTTGTTAGTAATCCTCACTTATCTCAGCTAAATACTTCAATTTTTTTGCATCTGCAAAGGTAGATTTTCCAGGAAGAATTCTATTTCAGGAGAGGAAACAGAAGGAGCATGGTCACAGTCTGAGGGAAGAAACAGGGCACATTATTTTTCACCTCCCAATGTCTGCCCTGCTGAAAGAGGCATGAGAAAAAAAAAAAAAAAGAAGAGACCTTTTTGCAGATCTGGGAATGGAACACGGTCCCTTCCTTGTGGCCATCCCAATGTCTGTTTCCATTGTCAAGGAAGGCCAAAAGGTTTTGGATACTTTGTGATGTGCTGAAGGTCTTCACATGCCAGGTGGTGAAGGATCTGCTCTGAACTCTGCTGTGGCAGGGAGAGCAGCGTGTCCATCCAGAGCAGCTCACTGGGAGCTGTTTAGGGAACAGACCTTTCCTCATCTCCTGCCGTGGCAGCACCCTTTAGAAAACAAGACTGGTGAAAGGAGCTCCCTCTCACTGGGGGTTCAATGGATGCAGCAGTAAATGGATGAGGATGTTTTCCAGGCTTAAGGTTAATATTTTATCAGTCTGCAACATACACAGAGTTTTAATATTCTTATCAAAGATTAACACCATGTACCAGAGACTCAGGGCTGTATTCTAATCATGAATATACAGCTTGCTATCTCTCTGCATCTCTTTTGGTGAGGGCTTCTGAATTACTACTTTTTTTTTGAATGCACAGCAAAGGAAATTGATCACTTCTGATTTCAATCTACACATCTCTTTCAAACAGGCTGCAGAGTATCTCTCTGAAGATTTGAATCTAGTGAGCTAGGCACCCAAAGATGCCTCCCAGACAATGGTAATTCTTCATTGAATTGACTGATTTCCCAGCAGTAAGAAAGAGATCAAATTTTTTATATATTTATTTTGGGACAAGCCAGAAAGAAATGGACTAAGATCTACCTGCATCTGTCCAGTTTGCATCTAAAACACTCAAATATACCTAACAGGACATTTTTGTAATGTTGGTAATCAAATTGTTACTCTTGCTAATAAAACCAGTCTACAAATTTATCTGCTTGGGGTGAAAAAAGTCAGCTTTTTCATGTTGGGAAAAGCTTCCCCCATGCCAGTTTGGTATTAAATACGCTCATTATGGGTTATGATGAACAAGAAGTTATCAATTACATTTCCACATGTTGCATTATTGCCATTTCTTGCATTATTTCTGAGTGGTGTGGGAGAGTCAGCGTTGCTCCTGGCAGCCCACATGTGTTTGCAGGAGGACTCAGCTTCTTCCAAGAGGGTGGGCAAGACCAGAGGCAAAAGAAGAGGTCTTGCAGCATCCTCTGGGAAAGGTGGGCTTGGCAGTCTCTGCTTGACCCCATTCTTCATCCTGCTATCACCACGAAATCCAGGAGAAAGGGTGCAATTCTAACCAGATGTTACCTGGAATTCCCATTCCCAGTGGTGGTCAGTGAATGCTTCTGTCTGTCCCAGAATTATGAGGTGTATCACCATGAGGGATCTTTACAGCTACTGTCTCTACCAAGAGGGGTGGAAATGTAGTGGTGGGAGCAAGAAAGGCAATTTTTCTTCCCAGTTCTGTTCAGAGAGCCTTGTCTGGCTTGCATTTAGACTTTCTGTGGCTCATTCTTCTGATGGGGAATCTGTAGAAGGAGTTGTGGAGTATTAATTTTCCACAGATCTAAACCAAGTAGCTTCTCCCAGCATTTCCCTTTGCTCTGACAAGGACGTGCTGCAAAAGCTGGCAGTGGTCCTTGGGCTGACAGTGGCAGAGAGCACACTCCAAATCCTCACAGGTGTGATAACCCAGGAAGTGGGATTTGGTCCAGAGACACATGGGACTTTGTTCTAATTTAAATAGTAACTGTCCCAGCCTGAGATTTCTGAATTTAATTCAAGACACCACACTCAGTCATTGTTCCAAAAGTGTCCTCATTCCTTGACCTTGTCGCACAGATGGCATTGTTCTGAGCAGGTTTCTACAGGCTGTAACTAATTAAGCAATTAATTAGGAGCCCTGGTTTACACAGAAGCTATTGTAAAGCAAGAACTTCTGTGACCTCATGGGACCTTGTCAAAGTGCTGGTCCCAAGACTGTCGAAATTATCTGTGCTAAAGATCCAGCGTGTTCACCCAGTCTCAGTTTGACTGACTTGAGCATCACCTGGGCCTTTCCTGATGTGTCTCAGGGTGTCACATGTATTTGAAAGATTCACTCTGTTAAATGTGGTTGTCTTGGTTTGAACAGACAGGTGTCAGCTAAGGAAGGCAGGAGCCTCCCTTGAAATGGAAAATGAAAACCCCCTCCCTCCGAATTGCTATAATTTTTGAAATTAAAAGGCTCTCAGGCAAAGATACGGGAGCAGGAATAACAGTTCTTTACTAGAAAAACTAAAAATACGAATGCAATAGTACAAAAACAAACCACTGACAGAGTCAGAATATGACCTGACACTCTGTGGGTCAGGGTGCTGGCAGCAGTCCCATTAAATGGTGGCTGCAGTCCCCCTGCAGTGACAGGTGTGGCTCTGTTGGAGCAGGGATCCTGTAGAAGGGTGGAGTTTTTCTCTGAAGGTCCAGTGGGAAAAGGCTGCTCCTCTGGGAATCCAGTGGAAAAGGCTGCTCCAGTGTCCCAAAATCTCAGATTATATCCACGAAGGAATGCTTGGCTTCTCCCCCTGGGCAGAGCATCTCCCAAAGGGATGGTGTAATTTTATCAGCCATGCAGTGACACTCCATGGCCCATTAACAGGAGATATTTCCCAGAGGGAGGATTGGTTTGTGGAAGAGATAAAGGAAAAACTGCCCAATGAACAGAAGATAACTGCCTCACTTCTAACAGATGGCAAATAGAATACACACTTATCTTTCAATCCAGGACAGTGGTGCAGACCACATTGTCTTGTGACTTTCAGTGGCTCTCTCTGTGTAGTTGAGAGCACAAATTTCTTGTTTCCCAGCACATTCTGTATCCCCCACAGTCAAAATTCATATTTAAATCCCAAGGGCATTGTCTCTTATTTTTACCATATCTGACTTTGTTCTGTCAAAACTAGAGCAATTTTTCCTCAATCAATCTTGTTTCAAAGATTCAGGTATTGTGATTCTAATTGTGCCAAGTAAGATCGTTCTTCCTAGCAATTTGCAACCTGAGGATCAATGGTAAAATGTAGAAATACCACCATTTGTAAACTCTGGCAAGGTGACTTTCTATTTATTCTTTTCACCACATGCACAGCAGAATCATGGAGTCTGTTTTAGGAGAAAAGAGAGGAAAAAAATCAAAAGTGGAAAAAGGAGACACCTGCAGGGAGGGAGATTGAACCTCGTCCGTGTAACCCGCCCAAATCACAGGGAGTCCTTTTATCAGCTCAGGCCCCGTTGGTGAATCCTGTAAAACTGTGTCACTGTGAGTTAGGATGTCTCAAGGAAAATCCCAACTTCTCAGGGCAAAAAGAAACAAGCCAGAGGCAGCAGTACTCTGAAAGGCAAAACCAGCTCTGCCCAGGGAATCCCACCAGGGCGTTTCAGCCAACCCAGATGGGAAGGATGCTCAGTTACGCAGCCAGAAAAAGAACTGCTGCTAAAGGCTGCAGTTATGCATTTTAGTTGGTGCTTGGATGTAGCTGTGGTGGAGATATTGCTGATTTGTTTTTGATGGTGGAAGTTCTGTAAGTGGCTAAAAGACCACATTGTTCTGCTTTGCATACAGAGGAGAAAGCCTCTCACTTTTCTCTTGTGAATTGATTTAAGAGAGAGGGGACATGTATTAAGTAGAAAGCAAATTAAAGGGGTTTTTTTTGTTAATGATAAATGGCTGAGCTTAATTTAATTTACTACTAATTCCAAAGAGAGCCATGATGTCATGTCTTTTTAGCTCCACTCAAATGTTTCATCACCTCTTTTTCTGACTGAAATGACTCATGAAACCATAGACACTGCACATGGCAAGGACTTTTAAGTTCATCTTGTCCATCTGTCTGTCACCACTGTATTCTTATTCAGAACGGTAAACAGAGAAACTACATTACAGACAGACACAGTGTCCTCTTAAAGAGTGGGGAATATTAAAATATTCTTTACTCATTTTTGTACATCACCTGGGTGTGAAAACAGAGCCCATGAAGTCGATGTGAATGAATTCAATGCCATGTAGCACCATGTAAGGCTTACATCACTTCTCACAACTGCTTTGTCATGTGCTGTTTTGCTGATTTCCTTTTACATTTAGTGGGCTACTTTTCAGAGCTAATGGCTTTCACGAGTCACTGCGAACAATAAAGCCCTAGAGCATCCCTGATGGGTGACATCAGTGACTGGGGACATCAGGCTGAAGGACAAAAAATACAGCTGCTGGAAATAAAGGTGATCTGCTGGAAATCCAGAGCATGAAATGCAGGCCTTACAACAAAAGCTGGTGGAAGAGAGAGAGTCTGTTATCACATCCTTTTAGGGAACCTGGCATCCTCCGACCCTGAAGAAAAGGCTGAGGGACACACACCAGTGGCTTCTCAGGAGCTGCAGTCACACACAAGCCAGCCATCCTCTGTGCCTCTCCTTGCACATTCATTAGTGCTGCTGTGACGTCTCTGCTGTCGCTGCTGACTGAAAGCCCTGTGTGCTCTGCCTGTCCTGGAGCAGCCCTGTCAGAGCTGGCAGTGCAGCTTTGCATGAGCAAACACCGTCACCTGCGCTGCTGGACAGCTACTCTTTCAGCTTGTTTTATGGCACGTGTGTTCTCTAACGCCGTGGGAACCCACAGGACATCGTTATCCCCAGGGCAGCACGTGAAAACCCAATCCATCTCCGCTGGCATCTGCCTGCTCAGCTCCCAGGAACGCTTTCACTGCGGCCTCAGCGGCTTGTGGGCATGGGCTAATCCTTCCCTCTGGAGCAGAAGGGACAGGGACAGCTGCTCCCCCTCCACACGGATTCCCTGACTTCCCTGATTAGCTGTCTGTGACAGGGATCTCTGGGAGAGCTCGCTGCCTCTGAGCCCCAGCGAGGGAGGATCATTAGCCTGCAGCCTGTCTGCCTGTGGAAAATATCTCTATACCTACCAGCAAAGGATAACCATATCAACTCCCAGCTGGACTGCATTAATAGGGCTGTCAGGAGGCAAATGTCTCTTGACATGAAATTATGTGCCACTGATCATTTCAGCTGCCAGGGCTGCTCATTAGTTCACAAAACACGGGGTTTTTTTGGTGTTTTTTTCCTAGTGAAACATTTTCAAATAGCATCTTTCACATCTGCTTCCTTGAGTGTGAGGATGTATGTGGAAGGGGCATTTTTGTATGGTTAGGAGCAGGGATCTCATTTCTGGTGCAAAATCCAGCTAGGAATAAAGGTCTTGAGGTCTTATACCTATTTCGTCATGGCCTCATGAAATTTCTTGAGTAAGTCTCCTTATATTTGGGATATGTTGGTCTTGTATTGGGAATCCCCAGTACCCTTGGTCCCTTCCACTAGCTGTGCCCCCTCTTGATCCTTCTCTTATCTCTGCAAACAGAGACATGCCACCAAAAGCAATGATGCCCCCCCCTGGATCTGACAGGGCTGATGGTGCTGGATCACCACGAGGGAATATTACATGGCTTTATATTTGTGATTTACACAGACTGCACTGTATGGGTTTACAGCCTATCTGTGCACTCGCTGCTCTGCTGGGAGCTGTAAAGAAGAAAATCTTGTAATAAAAAGCCTTCTGGTCCTGATGTGAAATTCAGCACAATGCATCTCTGCCTGTGCCAACTCTTCCTTCTTTCTTTTGCCTGCATTTCTATTGTGTGGCACAGTTACCAGGATCACTAAATTCAACGTATGAAGGGCATCTAAGGCTCCTCCAGAGCAGAGCAGGGAAAAAAGCTGGAGCTGAACAGGAAGAAATTCAGGAATGCTCTCCAAGCATGGGAAAGGCAGGAAGTATTTATACTCTTCTCCACACACACTTCAGGATGACTAAAACACCCTCAGTCCAATGAGATGGGTTTGATTTCAGAAAAAGCTTTCTAGAGGTAAAGAGGGTGAAATGCAGTATCACTTCAGCTGGGCAGAGATGGACAAAAGGTTTAGATGAACAGCCAGGAATGGCTTTGCAGCTTTTATAGACACAGATGAAGATCTCTACAAGCTTTTAATTACTTTTCCTTATGCCTGTTTGCTATGCACCAGAACTGATTTATTAACATGCCTCTTCTCTGTGACTAATTTCAGTGGGGAAAAAAAAGCATAGTCATTTTTAATTTCACACAGCAGCAATCAATCTCCTTCTTAAATTAGTTTACTGGCTACTTTGATATCTGGTGCCTTTGCAGTCTTTTCCCAATGATCTTATTTACAGAGCTTGGGGTTGGTGAGTACTGTCCTGTCTGTGTCTCCTAGCCAACTTTATTAGAAAATGTAATGAGAGCATTCTTTCAAGGCACAGGTGAGCAGGCCTGCCTTTGTGACTTGAAAGGCAGCTCATTTCTTCAAAGAGCAGAAAAGTGTTGGCAGCAAATACATGGAGCCTCTTTTCTCCCACCATTAATTTCTCCTTCCACAGGAGAAAAGAAAAACAACCCATTTTCAACCTAAGAGATCTTTCCAGACTTCAAAAATCTCCCTTAGGATCAAATTCCAGTTCTGACATTTCTATGCTTTTTATGAAGAAATGGGAGAGAGGTGGGACTATGATTAGAAATCACTTTGCAGCTCTGGAAAACCTGCATTATGAGATAAGAAGTCTCCATTTCCCATAAATGGGTGCATTTAAGGCTCTAGGATTTAATTTTCTACTTAAGGTCTATACTTTGTTTCTCAGTAATGGGACAGATCAAGACTCCAGGCTGGTTCCTTCTGAATTATTCTTGATATCCATGAAACATTGTATGCTTCCTTTACTTTTAGGTATAATGCCCATTTTGTATGATTTCTCACTTCTCCACACAATTTTTGTGTCCTTCACTTCACTGGTGAAGTCACATGAGATCTCCGTCAGAACAATTTGTATTGTGTTTGTTATCACTTGGTCTGATGTCATGTTTAAATATCTTGGTGAGTTTCCTAGATGGTGACCCTACTGTTTTTTAGGATTGCAGAGATAAAGTCTACATATTTTTAGACTAATATTTCGGGGTTTTTTGCTTTATTTTGTTAACCCCTCCTACACTCTGAAAATAATCAATAGCCTCCTCCAGCAGGAAGAAGACTTTCAGGGGTTTCTTAATACTCAGTAAGCCCAAAGTGAATATCTAAGAATAGTTACATTTTTTACATAGTTACATTTATCTAGGAATAGTCACAAGTTCATTCTGAGAGGCTGTGTTGATGTATTTCTGGCCATCAAAAAGAGTTTGACAGCTGGTCCAAAAGCAGAATGTTTCCTTTTTTCCCCCCTCTCTGCAGAAAAAAAAAAGGAACTTAAACCCAACACACAGAATTGCTACCCTGGTTTTTATTTGTGTTCTTCAGTGGTGGTAGGAGTTCCTGCAGGAGCATCCTGGAGCTTCCTGTTCATGGGGCATCATGGTGGAGCTGCCTTTGAGCAACAGCAGAGAAGTGGAACCGAAATATTTCCCTTTTCTCAGAACATTTTTACTCATCCCCAAGAAAATTTTCACAGGGATCTGTCCCATTCTGTCAAGTGTCATAATATAGGCAAACAAACACAAATCACATGGAGAAAAAATTCCCAGCCAGGCCCTGCTGGTTGTTTCTGTAAACCTCGGGTTCTGCCTTGCGAGTTCACTGGTGAAGAAAGGGCTGCGAAAAATTCCCCCTGGGATTGGTATTCCTGGGATGCTGGGGCTCTATGTCTGTGTCAGCTGACAGCTATTTCCTCCATTGAAACTTACCCACTTATAACAGGAGCGCTTTTAGTCCGTGCTCTGCCAGCAGTCACAGCTATTTTAATCACCCTCTCTTGCTGGTTCTGGATGCTGCACATCGTTTTGACATCCCCTTCACCCAGACCGTGCAAGCAAACAGCTGCTTTCAGAGCACCCCTGACTGGGAGCTTGCTCCAAACTGCAGAAGGCAGATCTGTTTATTAATATTTAAGATCTGTCACTGACTGTGTCAGCCAGCCTGATGGCTCTGCTGGGATCTTCACTGCACAAAGGAATGAACAAAGTAACAAAACAAACAAAAGGGATCTGAGATCTCTAAATTGTTCTTTTTCCATGGCAACCTTCCTTGAAGATTAGAAGGCTTTTTAGAGGAAATAGCTTAGTGTACTTTCCCAGCCTTTTTACACTTCCCAGGGTATGTTTCCCGCTGACAAAAACTTACTGTCCCTTCAAGTGTCCATTCTTTGATGTTATGCAAGCTCATTTTTCCAGCCTCAGACTTGCTGAGGAGCAGCAGTACTGCTAATGGAGCAAGCAGTGATCTTCAGCCTTTTTGGATCCCAAAGAATAGTCTCTCCTCCAAGCCTGGCAGCATTAGAGACGAGATTTCCAAGGATTCATAGCAAGACATCTGTCATGAGAATACTCTAGTCAATCCTTGCTTCAGTACCAACAAAGTTCTGTGAACACTGGATTTTGCTTCATAAAATGGAACCACAGAAACAAACTTGTCTGGAGGTGTTCTGTCCTTGGACCACCTCAGGTCTGTCCCACCGAGGTCAGTAACATCTGCTACAAATGCAAAGTCTGCCTTCCTGTCCTCTTCCTCCAACTTCTTGCTTTTTTTTTTTTTTTTTTTTTGTTATCCCACAAGGATATCTCACTTCTGCTCTTTCTCAGAAGGGTCTGCAATGGGGAATTCTGTGGGTTTTCTGAGCCACACTTACCCAAACAGAGAATGACACACAGAATGACAGCTCTTAAAAGAGCTGGTGTGCATTGGTCCTGCCTCTCCCTTTGTCTGCTGTGGGAGGATGTCCTCACTTCTGTGTTCATGGGAGGAACTTGAGGAAAATCTCTCTATGCCACTGCATACTAAGGACATGGACAAATGCCAGTGCAGGTTAGTCTAGAGCTTAACCACATCTGTGTCCTCTCCCAGCTGCAGCTGTGCCTTGTCACCAAGTGTCTTTGCTCTGAAGAGCTTCATTTCCACCCATTTATGGTGGAATACCAGCCACAGGAAGAGCAGGTCACCCAGGCTCAAGTCTGGGGTTGGGGGGACCCAAAGCTGTCCTCAGCCCTGCTGTGTGACCTGAGATCTTGCTTTGCCCTGAACTTGCACTCTCTCTGAGATGATGGATGCAAAGGGCTGATGATATTCTTTGAAGCAAGACCCCTGACAAGGCATGAAAGTGTTCTTGCAGTTGTGGAGTGGAAAGTGGGGAGGAGAGCTGGTGCAGGCACTGAGAGGTGCCCTGGATCTGGCTGCCATTGCTACCTGTGTGTCTTTCTAGCAGAAAAGTGTTGCTAAGTTCCCTGTGCAGCCCTGGGAGCGTGTCATTCTGTGCGTGGGTGGGTGTAAAAAAGCTGTTGCAGAAAGTCTCAGAAGAAGCTTAGCAGTGAGAAGAGCTGCAGCTCAGGCCCATTTGCAGAGCACGAATGCCACCTCCGCTCCGCACGGGGATCAGCTGACACTGGCAGGAACAGTGCCACTTCTTCCACTGCTCTTGTGGTTCTTGCAGTTCTTCACAAAAATTGTTTGGCTCAAAACATAGGTCAATTAATTAGGATCGAGACAAGGGCAGGATAACATACCTACCACCAGCCCCTGGTGCTGCAGAGAAAGGCTCAGTGCTGGCATTATCATGGGTTTGGGAAGTTGCTGTAGGATGGGGTACAAGTCAGACCTGACCAAGTTTTCAATGCTTTTCTGAATCAAAGCACCCTTGGCCAGCCCACTCTGTGTTGTGAAGACCTTCACATTCTGTTGAATTTGCCAAGAGGAGATTTTTGAGTAAAACATACAAATGACAATAAATTTCAAATTCCAGAGACGTTAAAGGCCACTAAACATTGCTGCTTGAGTTCTCCAACTATTTATTCTTGACTCTTCATTGCAGCAGGGTCTCTTACCTTTCTCCTTCTCAACACCTTTCCCCTTCCCAGTGCTCTTTAGCATGTTGCCTAATACTGAGCTGGAGAAGGAAGTTCCAGTCTGCAGTCCTGCCTGTGAGGGGAGATGGCACGGGGAAGAGATGAAGCACCACATCCAGCTCACTCTGGAGTCCCACACAGAACATCAGTGCACACCACTGCCAATCTGCCCTGGTGCCCAGGGCTGCCAAAATCACCAGCAGCTGTGGCTGTTCCACACCACCTCCCAGGGATGTCAAGAGGCCTTCTGGCTCCAAAACTTCCCCTTTCCTGGAACTCCATCCTTCCCCATCATCTCAGATGTCTCTGGACAGTTGAGGGCCCTCTTTCTGGCTGGTGCTTGCCTGTGGAACATATTTGCTGACATTCTCTGAAAGGGTATCATCAAGTGGATACTTTTCTTCAGCCCCCAGCATGCAGACACCACAGAGCACGTCTTAAATCTGTCTCAGCAGCAGGTTGGAAATGTCACCGAGACGTTTGCTGAGGGAGTCAGAGACAGAGTCCTGCAGCACTGCTGCCATCAGGAGTGGCAGAACTGTGCCCTGGGAGAATGATTTCCTATCTCTGCACGTTTTACTTATGATGCTGCTGTTGGCACAAAAAACCAAGAAATCATTCTGAATGAGCAGGAATAACTATTTTTGCAGCAAGAAAATAATCTCCTCCAGCAGCAGCAATCTTTTTTGTACAGAGAGATAGAAATGTAATTACAACTGCAATATATCCTTACTTTAGAGTGTTTTTGGGGTTGGCATCCTTGCCACTGTGAGAACCTCCTCTCTGAACTGAAGGGCAACAGAGGGCCTCAAAGGAGCACACTGTAATAACATTTGTATCCTATTCCAAGAAGTGTTGGGGCTTTTTGCTATTTTCCAGTGGAAGAGGGAAGTGTGGACAGTTATCGCTGTGTCACTAAGATGCTCTTGATAACATCTGTGTCTCTTTTACTGCCACCAGCACTTGTCCAGGAAAAGATTCCCTATTTTCCTAGGAGATCTACAAATCAAAGACCTTGGAAATATGAAGAAAAATGCTTCAGCCCATCCCTGAGGACTTACAGTTTGAAAAAAGGGAGGCACAGAGAGGGAGAAGAAGGCAACAATGGGAAATGGGAATGCTGGTCACCAAGGCAGACAGTTGTTTTAGGCCTCCAGCAGAGTAGCTGCCATGAAGTCATTAAGCACATAATTGAAACTGTTGTTCATTAATATTTCAGTGGAATATTTTCAGAGAGGATGTATTTCAGTCATGAAACATGTATTAGCCCAGTGAGGTGGAGACATGACAGGGAAAGACAGAGAGAAGGGGAAGGAGAAGTGAACAAGAAAACTCTGAAATAATTAATCATCAAATCCTTTCCCACTTGCATGACTTCCTGCTGAAATCCTCTGATGAATGAATGCAACAGTTACATCAGACCAGGATAGGTTTTGGGCCTCACTGAGTAACTCTCCTTTTGTGGCTCCACGTCTGCACTGTGGAAGATCCACACTTAAGCACCCACACTGTTTATATCTTTGCATCCAGACTCTCACCTTCCTCGACTTGCTGCTGCCTGTGGATGGGGCCCACTACACTCCAGAGCCTTTTTTGTAAAACTGCAACTGAGTGAATCATACAGGTCTGTTTATCTCCACAAGAGGTAAGAATCACTCGGAACAACTTCTGAGAAATTGGTCCCCAGAGGCAGAGCAGATCTTCCTTCACTGTTCTGCTCTTACTTAGGAACCACACAGGAGATGGATTTTAAAAGCAGCTTGGCATTGATTACCCCTTCCATCTGTTCCCAGCTGGCTGAGGTCTTGGGAAAACCCTGCAACAAGCAAATCCAAGATGTGTATCCTGTGAGCTGTCAGATCCTAAGGCATGCTGGTTCCTAGCCTTCCCCAGGCTGAGGTGAAGCCCATGACTTGTGTACTGTCAGTGTCTCAGCTGATAGATGGACATTTTTGCTGTGGCAGTCTGGCATGTGATCACTGTCAAGAAAAGTGACATCCTGTATTTAACAAGGAAGGAGAATCTTCAGCGGGGTTTTGCAGGAAAAGCAAAAGCAAACTTGAAGCACTTCCCTTCCTACCTGTATGTGATGGAGTGATCTTGGACACGAGACAGTCCAAATAAAGGGACTTACTTAGGTGTAGAAGGATATTTCCTTCCCAGATGCTGCCATCCTGCCAGATGCCCAGGGTAGTACACCCTGCTCCCCATACCTTAAAAGAAAGGGACAGGATGACAAGAAGCAAAATCCTTCACTATGAGGGCAGGGCCTGCACTGATCCCCGAGGTTGGCATTTGATTCCTGAGGTTGGCATTTGATTCCTGAGGTTGGCATTTGACAGGAGGAGTCCTCTGTTCAACCAGGGTGTCCTGCTGAGGCTTTTGTCCTCTTCACACAGCGCACCATATGGATCAGCTGCTCCTGCAGGGAATGTGTTTGTGCACTCCTGCCTCTCCCCAGCCATCCCTCAGTGCAGGATGTGCAAGCAGGGACAGACAAACAGCCCTGCACACAGGGAGTTGCAGCAGCTGCTGCTCAGGCTTGACCCACCTGCTGCTAGACAAGCAGATAGGCTGGAGAGTAGAGCTCTTGATTCCTGTTACTCATTTCTTTTGGCATAAACAGCCAGGCCAATTAAATCACAGATAAGGAGACACTTCCTATATGTATGCAAAAGAATGAGAGGGAAAGAGAAAATAAGCAGACTTCATGGTTTTGTTTGTATACACTGGAATAATTTTATATTAAAAAACTTGAACAGGTTGTTGATGACTACTGAGAGGCACGAAGAAAGATCCTTGTTAGCAATCTCTGCCCTCCCTATTGAGCAATGAGGACTTATGTTTGTGTGCTAATGGCTTTCCACTGAGGAAAAACCCTGCTCCTGTGGAGCAGTTTGTTAAAAGGAGAAGAGACCCCTGGGATGACCTCTTTCTTCCACCAGCAATGATCAAAGCAGCAAATATTCTGACTTTGGGCCCTGGAAAACAGAAATGAAATGGTCCCAGAGTGCCAACGTAGGAAGTGCTGCAGCACTACTTCATCCTACTCCTTTCTCTTAGTACAGCAACAGGAGATTCAGGCAGCAAGGCTGCAAGGAGAAAACAATGTCATGAGGTGGTTACAGCAGACAAAAAGAGCACCAGAGTAAGAGAATCCTTGGAGATCCATGCCTCAAGGCAGTTTGCTTCCTTCCTGAGGTCAAGAATAGAAGCTGACTCAGGCACGATGGAGGCACATTGGAAGGATGTTCATGAAATCACGGAGCTTAAACCAGCAGCTCTGACCTATGGGACCTGCAGGGCTCCCTCATTTACTTTTTCTTATTGCCCTGCAGCTGGGAGGGTCTCTCTGGTCTCCCTGTGGTGCAGACAAGCTGTTGGGAGAAGCTGTTCTTTGTACTTGGGCAGGTGACTCAGTCCTCAACAGCATCATTTCTGGAGGACTGCCCTGATTTACCACCAGCTTTCTGCCCCGCTCACTGTGCAGTGGAAGGATGAGCAAAGCCTTCCTGGCTGGCTCCTGGTGCTACTGGGCTCCTTGCAGCCGCACACTTGACTGTCTTCTGCACACCAACAACTCAGATCTTCTGTGAGGGAAGAGATAAATCTGCCTGAGTTACCCACACTCGTGCAGACTCTGCCCATTGAAACCCAGCAGCGCCTGCCTCCAAGCGCTGCAGTTGTAGGAGGGAGGGCTCTTGTTTACAAGAGATCAGGGGCTGCTATCTGCTGGCATGACAACTCTGGGATGTGTTTCTGCTGGAGAACATGGAGTTCTTGCCTTGCAGTTGCTGAGTCACAGAAAAGGCAGAGCAGTAATTTCAGGGTGCTGACAGCTCAACACGAGGTTAGACCTTCCATTTCCATGCCAATGGCGGTGCTGACGCATCGCAATTAATTGCTCCAGGTCAGCTGGTGACATTTTCCCATTGTGAAAAACGGGATCTGGTTGAGTCTTCCTGTCCTGAGTATGGAGTTGAATGCAGAGATTCCAGAACACGTGCTCCAGTTTCTTCAGCCGGTGCTGCTGGCACTGGTAGATGCTAATGGGTGTCTGGGTATGGTGCCTGTCTTACAGAACACTTTTTTCTCCTGATTGTTTCTTTCTTTCCTCATCCAAGGATGGTTTAGGAGACTAGGCAGGAAGGATGCCAGATATTTTCTTTGTACTGCCATGATCACACTAAGTAATACAATCACCAGGTCTCCCCCACAGAAGGAGCATCCTGGACAGGAATAATTTCCTTAGTGTCTCCCTTCTCAGCTCCGTGTTTTCCAAAGTACATCCTCAAGTCTGCAGCCAGCAGCAGAGACAAAATACCCCTTAGGTCCAGAACATCTCTTCCCAGGAATTTAGTCACTTAAACCTCCCAGCCTCAACAAGAGGAGCTGATTCCTCAGTAGGATCACATTTATGCCAGAGAAACATGTGTTGACTACTGAAAAGCAATTAAAAATTGAATGCATAAACACCAAATAGGAATTTATGCATCATTTTTTTGTCGATTTGTTAAGAATTTGTGTGTGTATATATATATCTAGCATTTCAGAAAAGAGTTTATTTGAGAAATTTATTGTATCTGAAGGTGTCTTAAAATATTTTTAAATAGTTTATTATACTATATCAATATACTTTCAAGCAGAACAAAATGAACACTTTTTTTCTATTGGAAAGAAACTTTTCATCTGCAAGGTTTAGTTAATGTATATATATACATATATATATATAAACGCACAGAAAAGCTCAGAAGCAGCAAGAAATAGTTCAAAATTATGTATAGAAACTGCTAAAATTAATTTCCATAATTAAAAAATAATTCTAATGGCATACATTTGTGTTCAACATATTTTTTTACAGCTTTTTCTGCTCTTGGTCAGAAAGAAATGAAAATTTTCATCTCAATTCCTTGCCTTTATCTCTGATAAATCTTTAATAGAATTATACTTAAAAAAAATATTAGAAGATCTCCCTCTTCTTCTTTCCTTCTCCTCTGGAACTTTTAAAGCTTTCCTTCTGCATTTTTTGTCTTCTGGAATGTCACAGTTGTATTTTTAATGCAATTAAATTAATTTACAAAATCCAGACATTTTGTTTTATATAGGAAATGTTAATCATTTTAATCAGAACAGAAAGATAACACATTAAATTTTTAAAATCAAAAAACCCAACCACCTAAGTGTCTGCAAGAAAGAGACAGTTTTGTCCGGGGCTGTTTTCTGTCGCTGCTCAGAAGGAATCCCAGAGCTTTGAGACACCTGAACACGGATTTCCTGACACTCAGCTGGGTTTGCTGCTGTTGTCTGGCTGGGAGCCAAAGGCAGGAAAATGCTGACTCTGAGAGCAGGCAGGTGCTGCTCCTGTTAGGGAAGGGTTGTGGATATAAGCAGAAGGAACTGAAGCTCCTGGGGTCCTACTTTTTTGTGTAGGCTGGGCTTCCTACTTGCCCTGGGGACTTGAAACGAGCAGGAGTTTTCTGGAGTTGAATTTAGGGCTTCCTGCTATTTATCTGTCTCCTCTCTATCATCATCTATCTTCAGTGTTTCCTGCTATGTCAAGTGCATCCTTCTAACGCCAGATCCAGATTAACTGAGTCACTTTCTTCTTGACACACATTAGTAAAGCTCCTTGAATCTTTTCAGAACCAAAGTCTTTCTTTGCAAGGAAAAAGAGCCTTGTTCATACCCTGCAAAGTGAAGTATTGCAGAGCTGGCTGATACAAAAAGCTCAGTGCAAACTGATTTGCATCTTAAAGCAGTACAATTAAACCAGCAAATATTCTGTGTAGACACTTTCTGTATCCTAGTGACCCTGCGACTTATTTAGATTTCTCTCTGATGTTAAAATAGAGGTTTAGTGGAGTCCACATACCTTGCAGAAGTCTGAGTTTGCTGAAACCTCCACCTTTCCTTGCAGGATTTTTCCAGTGAGAAGTGTGTAAAAGACACAGACCTATCTCTAGAGGATCTTGCAAGCTCAGAAACAATGTGATTTTGAGCCCCATTTTGTAGCCACTTTGAAAAAACATTAATTCTTCCATTGTATCCAAAGGAGAACTTGGTCTCAGACCTCTGGAGAAAGTTTCCAGCTTTCCCTAGTGTTGTGATCCAGTGGGTGAGAGATGCCCCTGCTCGAGTTAATGTGCAGATAATACCACATGCCAAAGTCAATAATACAGATTTTAATTAATAGTAAATGTGAGGTAGAGAGATAGAAAGAAATAGAAAAGATGAAGGGGTGAGAGAGATCAAGCAAAAGGTGATCACCACCTGTGGATCCAGAAGCATTCTGCTGGTCCTTCTTCACCCTTCCAGGGGGGGGAGGGTCCCAGAGAGTTGTTTTTCTGGGGATCCCACCTTTGTACAGTCCAAGTTCTGTGTACCCACGAGGCTCAGATGCCATTCCCATCATTTAAGGTGACATGTGTATCAGCAGTTGCTTCCTTTCTGACATCATGCCACAGGGGGAAGTTTTGTCCTATCAGATACACCCTCAGGCCTGGAATTTAGCACCTTTCTGTGGCAGATTTTTGCTGCCTGTGCTTATTACAAGTTGCCACTGTGGTGATTTTTCTTATGGCAAGCTCCTGCCGTGGCCCTGACAGTGCTGGGGGACAGGGAACTCTATTATGTCCTTACACCTGGCCACAGGGAAATTGAAGGCAGCCTGCTAATGTTAATTCAGACAGGAGCCTGAGTGGCTTGTACCCCTGATAAGTTGTTTGTGTAGCAAGAGTGCTGCAGGATCATCAGGCTCTTAATTATCTGGTGTTCTCTCCACTTACAGAGCAAATTGACTGAACATTCTGGCCTAGTGAAGAGATGGTTAAAACATTCTCAGCCTGTGGCTCTCCTCGCCCTTAGAATTCTTTTCTGATGGATTAGAAGTGCTGGAAACCCAAGAACAACTTTTTCTCAATATTTTTTTTGTCTGGTATTTTTTCTCAAATACCTCTCAACACAATCCATGGAGTATGGTCATTGTTCCCTGTCAATCACCCCTCTGGCCATGAAGCTCCTTGTGCCTGTCTGCTAAAGCTAGTTGAATCACTTATGCTGTGTCTCCAGGAGAGAGGGAGAAAAGAGGATTAAATTTTAAAGAAAATAAAAATGTAATGCAGAAAAAAAAATATATATTTGGGCTTTTTTCCCCGTTGTTGGGGTTTTTTGTGGACTTTGAAAAAGTAGAGGAATGGAAAGGGAAAAAAAGCTTTCCTATGAAAGAGATAATCTTCATCATTCTGTCTTTGGTGACTCTTTTGAAAAGCTGAGTTCATGCAAGGTAAACAGAAAGGAAGATGAATAAGTTACCTCACATTCTCTGTCAGGTGCTGCAGAGTCCACAGTGCCTGATAACTTCTTACCCTTATAGTTTGCATATCAAATCACAAAATGTTTCTCAGGAAATAGCTCGGGATGGGTCTCCTTCCTAGAAAAGTGAAACCACATCGGTGAGGATCAGTGGAACTGCAGACTTTGCAGGCTGGTCTGGCAAATGGTACTCCCAGGAGCAGCCCTGCAGGGACAATTCCATATGACTGCTGTGGTACTCACCACTTGAGCTGGGAAAAAACAAACTCACCTAAGGAAACCGGGTGCTGCCAATAACAGCTCAGAAAGTGCTGTTCTGAAAGTCCTCAACACATGAAATTGGGAGTAGATAAACAGTGTGACACAGACCACACATAGGGAAATCATGCGTGGTTGTAATACCAAAAAAAGTGGCTGGGAAAGCTACTGTGATCAACAAATGAGTGAATCTTACCTCAAGAGTTCTTAGTCTTATCTCAAAAATCATTAATATGGTAGGGAACTTTATAATTCCCAGAGATTTAGTTTCAGCTCTGGAGGGACACCTGTGGGTGAGGAAATTGATGAACTAATTCTCTGATCAAATCTCTTCCTGTCAGGAGGAGAAACCACACCAGAGACGCTTTTTAAACTGTGCCTGTTGTCTTTCCCTTGTTCTTCCCCAAAATGTGGCTCAGGGTGCCCAAGGCAGAAACTCCCATCATTCTTGCCTGTTCCAAGGGTGGGAGGTGAGGCTGGAGGACTGAGATCTTCTCTGGCAGCACTGAGCAGCATCCTCCACCCTTTCCCATGTTGTGTGACTTGTGCTGGAGGGACGAGAGGTTGTTATGAATGTAAAGCACACACTGACATGGACTTTCTCCCATCACAAATGAGAAAAAAGATCAAAGACAGAGAGCAGGAATCACAAGGAGAAAAAAAAAAAAAAACCAGGGCTGGTTCCCTCTCATTCTGTACTGTGGACATCCTGCAGGGAGGAGCAGTAGGTTTGGATGGGGACGAAGAGAATCTGCTCTCTACACCAACTTTACCTCACAAGTTAGAAGTACAAAGAGATGAATGCAGCTTTCCCCAGAACCTCCCTCTGGCAGGGCCTTCAGCAGGGCCCTAACAAAGTCATCACAAGGTTCTGAAAGCCCTGCTTTTCCTTGTGAAACAGAGAGGAGGCTTTCTGCAGGCATATCTGTGTATAAGGAGATTGTGAATAACACCTTGCAAAACTTTGTGCATCAGAAAGGAGTTGTAAGTCTCTGAATTTGTATGTGCAAACTGGGCTTCCCACCTTTCATCTTTTCCAAGTTTTCTTCTCTTTCATCACAAAACATCTGCTTGAGGGCTAGAAGCAAAGTGGAAGGGTAAAATCATCTTCTTTACCATAAACATCTAAATTCCTGTATATGCCAGGAAAAGAGAACTGCCTCTGTATCTCAGGCTGAGGTCTCATTCTCTCCAGTGCAATCAAATGAACAGCTGTTGCTGTGAAGCTTGTCTGAAAACATCTCTCTGCATTCTGCTCATTCAGGTCTTTTATGCCTGCTGTTCCCATTATTGTGCTCTTTTTCCAAGCGTCGAATTTTCACTTGGATGTGTATACTTTTATCTTTACTCAAAGACACAATCAAATGCCACAGGCAACACCAGCCAGGGGCTGAATCGTGTCTTTGCCTATGCCACATTTTCAAACTCCAGAAGAATGCTTTGATACCAAAATGGCCCAATGGCTGAAACACAGATTTTATGAAAGTTGAACATGAAAAAGAGACAGACTCATGCTGGTCTTCATTTACACCCTCATCCTCCCATTCACACTCTTTTCTCTTGAACCTTTCATGGATTTCCAGAGATAGATATTGTTCCCAGTATATCTCCTTCTACCAACGCAGCATCATTTAATTTGGTGGCAGTAGAAGTACCATTTCTCAGGCCACTGCTTTTCACCTGCCACATCACTGTTCAGGAGCTTGGCAGGGAATTGTAAAGGCTGGAAGTTAACATGATACAGCAGGGAAAAGAAGGAGATGCTCACAATGCAGGAAATGCCATTTGAAAGGCTGGATGAAAAAAGGCCAGGTTAAACTACAGAAGGACTTAAAACTGTTTGGATCTGTCTGGAAGTACCTCCATTCCAGGTGACACCTGCTCCCCATTGTTTCCTCAGTAAGCTCCAGATGGAGAGGATCTCTTTGAGACTCATGTCCATTCCCTGGGCCATCCTTCCAGCTGAAATTACAGAAACTTCTGGAAGAGTTCTTTGCCACCAGAGGCTGAACTTTCCATTATACTGTGGGCATAATGGAATTTTCAAACACCTGCCAGAGCAAAGAGCAATTTGTCCTTTATTTAGTTCATAATTTCTGCCTGTGGAGCTGTTTGGTTGGACTGCATAGTTCCTTTGATGCTCTCCTCAGGACTCATTCTGCCATGTCCCAATCCCTGTGCTGAGTGTTTGTCAGCCCCATGCTTTCCCCAGCTGACTGACACCTCCCTGCGGGCATTGTCAAGGTCCAGAGCCAGATCCTGACTTCACCCTTTACCCATCCATGTCTTTAGCAAAGACATCGGAGTCTTTTTCTCACCATCAGCGGAAATAAGTTAAGCCTGAAGGTGGAATTACTGCCCAAAAATTGGAGATCAGCAGAAGTACAAGTTTAGGCAAGTTAAAAAGAGGAGACAGAGTGCTTGACTGGAAGAAAGATAGAAGATACAGGAGCAGAAGCATCATCTGTATGAGCTACTCCTCATTCTGTGCCATTTTTTTTGCATGTCACTTCAAGAAGTAAAACTCAGAATCTGGCTAATGGCTGCATGGAGCCTGTGCATCCCTGGCCTTTCTGGCTCTTTGTTCCCATGATGTGAAAAGAAATCCTTTCACCACCTGACCAAAGGGGTCAGGATAATCTCTTCTCCTCCTGCATGGAGCCAATCCTGCTCTCCAGCCTCGGGGAGATGAGGCAGGATTAATAATTGTGATCAGCGTGTTTCTTGTTTCCAGATACTGCGTACCAGGAGGTATTTTGAGAGCATGATATATGAGTCACTGTGGGATGCAGCAGAATGTTTTAGCCTTGCAGCTTGGAGGTACATTATTCATCTTCTCTTGGCCTGTAAAACCTGCAGCCCAGAGACACCCTGAGCCTGGTCTGCAGAAGCTCAACTTGAGCCTCCATGGAAGTTCCTTGAAAGTGTTTCTTAAAAAGACATTAATTTTTTTTTCATTAAACCAAAGGAGATAATCCTTCCAGATCTCCTTACCCCTTCTTTCCCCACCCTTCCCCACTTTTCTGGCTTACTTCCAAAGCCTCTAAAGAGAAGATTGATTGGCGGCTGGTATTTGCAAAAATCCCTGCTTTCAGCCTTGTAGCACCCAACCTTCATCACAGCCTGTGCCCCCTGCTCCTTTCCAAAGGCTGCATTAAATTGTTATATCCATCACCTGGCTGCCAGCCACAGCCTTGCCAGGGAAGGGAAGAAGTGAGTGGACAGAAGCACTATAAAACTCCACAGAGAACACTATTTTGTTCAGGAAGAACACTAACTTCTGCAGCAACTTTCAAGCGTATTAGAAAAGGCTGAGACACTTGTTATTGAGACATGTAGCTTGATGAGTCTGTAGTGAATTAAACTCTTGTTGGTAGAGCATTTGAGTCTTCATTCTTGCACCAGTTCTGGCTACACTGTTCTCTGAAACAGATGTCGCTGAAAAACCTGTGGAAAAGCTGGTGTATCTAGGTATGATTTGGTTCTCTGATCTACACCAGACATTTCTTGACCTCATGGATTTTGCCAAAGCACAGACATCTTTAGTGGAAAACTCAGCAGGATGTAATTTCTTCATGTCAGGTATGAAATGGGAGGGTTGAAGTCATTCCAAACCCAAGGGACTTTCTCAAAGTGATCAAAACCACCAAAGAACTGATCCCTGTAAAAAAAAAAAAAATCAAGAAAAACTGTTCATTATTTGCTAGATGCTAAACTATTACTTTTGGCCTCAGTTGCATTTTGTTTGGCGTTTTCAGATCCTTTTAGCTTAAACCTGCAGAAATGCTGTAATTTTCATATAATGATGTTGAGTAGTAATGTGAGGGTTTTGCTAATTAGAAAATAGCATCAAAGAATTTTCTTATTCCTAAGCAAATTCCTTCAGATTTCTCTTTCACAGATGAAAGCTGGTTTCTGTGTGGTTGGTTTCTCCATCTCAGTGTAAATCTTTCCGACTGGAATAAAGGAGAACTATAAGATTGTCCTTCCCATATGCCCTTACCAATGCAGTCTACAGTTAAAATTTCATACAGGAGGGATTTAATTTTCCTAAACCACAAAATATGCATCAAATTAAGAGGAAAAAAAATGCACTCAGATTAGGTAATTTGTTGGAAACTAGAATTTCTGTGAAGGCGCGGGTGTGTTCTCCAAGCAAAATCACTCTTTACCATAATGCCTGGAGCTGCATAATTCAAAAACTTCATGGCAGCACATGACTAATACAGGACATCTAGTTTTGGCTGGGTGAACATTTTAACAAGAAACTGGATTGTCACCATAGATCCAATCCTTTCACAAAGGTCAGGGCTGTCCTTGAAGAGTTCATCAAGGAGAAAAACCCTGTTCTTTTTGAGCAGGATTGTTGCTATGCTGAAGATCCTATCAGGAAAAAGGCTACTAATATTTGAAAAATCAGCCTTCTGAATCCTTTTGGGTCTTTCAACTCGTTATTTTTGGTAAATCCAACCTCTTCTATTGAATCAATCAAGATATACTGTCAAGTTTTCCGATTATTTGACATTTTGAGTAATGGTTTCTTTTCCCTTTGACTTCCCATCTATTTTTACGTGAAGAAATGCTGGTTTAAAACTTTACAAAGTTTCATTTAAAAGAGGTCAACCCAAATGTTGCAGATTTTTCTGTTACATAAAGTGACATTTCAGAAATGCCAGTTTGAAAGTGTTCTATCATTTTTAAGCTTTCCCTTCATTTTGGGGGGTTGAACCTCAGTTTATCCAGAAGTTCTGTTAAGTTCATTGCTGGGCATTTACCTCAGTCCAACTTCAATGAACAGGAACCTTCCAGATCAAGACTGGTTCCATGGTAGGCAGCAGGTGCATGAGGAAAGTCTCTGAGGGGAGCTAAAGGACCAGCTCTTTCTAAAGCTTTCTCTCCTTTCTTTGCCAATACTTTTAAGAGACCCTAACATGATCCCAAAAGGCCCTGGCATTTTTTTTAAGAAGGAACCTTCTTTTGAGTCTTTGGTGGTTCCAGACAAGAAGATCATGAAATCTTTATTTACCCTTCTGAGAGGCTTTGCAAAGTGAGCAGGATGCCTTCCCCACCTACACCAAAGGACATGACAGCAGGTGTGTAAGCCTGTTATTTCTGTCTTGCTCTTTTGAAACAGCTCCCCCCAGCCTGCAGCCTTGCCTGTATTGTTTGGTATTGTTTCTGCCTGAAATGTTCATAAAGCATTATGCTTAAAAAATTAGGTTGATGAATGAGAAGAGACCGTTCTCCTGATAAAGTCATTGACAGAAAGGCCAAAAAGTTTTTGGCTTTTTTTTTTTTAATGTGTGGAAGCTTGTCATTTGGCTGCTGCAAATTGGTATGAGTAGCAAAAAAACCAAAAAAACAAAAAAACAAACCAAAAACCAACCAACAAAAAAACAAAACAAAACAAGACAAAACAACAAAGACAAAAATAGAGTGGTAGATGGCACTGAAGAAGAAAGTGTCCCAGCACATCGATCATTTTTGGAGGCATACAATTAAAGCGTTGAGGATTCCTCACTTGTTGTAATGAGGGAACAAAGATTGTCTTGGAACTTATGGAGCTCATTTGCTTATACAATAGCTGTCTTGTAGCTGACAGATCTCTTACTGCCTGCCAGTGTCCCTGCTTGATCCCACACCATGGTCTATGAAAATGATACCCTCCTTTGAGGTGCCACTGGTTCCATCCCCATCTCAATTGTGCAAATGACTTCATTTGACCAAAAAACATCTGATTAACCTGTCATATGCCAGGGTCCTGTTTCAGCCAAGAAATTAGTCACACCTTTATTTCCAGGTAAAGCAAATAACCACATGGCGTTGTTGCTGTTGTATCTCTTGCAGACAAACAAAGCAGTAGCCAAGGGGGATTTCCACCACGCGAGCTCCAGCTCCCGGCGAGCGCTCTTCCTGGCTGTCCTGTCCATCACAATCGGAACTGGCATCTACGTCGGGGTAGCTGTGGCTCTTATTGCCTACCTGTCAAAGAACAACCATCTATGAGCCTCAGGAAAGGGGGAAGAACCAGCCAACCCGGCTCCTGCACTGCAGAAGTCCCCAGCACATCAGACTGCGTGGTTTTCCAAAAAGAGACAAACACTTTCTGGGGGCAGGTACAGGATGAGATGGGCTTGTGCACTGTTGTAGGGTGGGAAGCTGGAGGGGCTGGGGGAAGTTCCACCATTCGTGATGCACAAGTCTTGCTTATCTTCATCAACCCCTGTACAAAAAAGGGAAAGAAAGAGCAAAAGAGAGACAAAGAATGAAAAAAAGAAAAAAAAAAATAAAAGGAAGGAAGACGGGGGATGTGTGGAGAAGGGTGTTTTGCCTTTGCCTTCTTTTCAATATGGTGTTTACAAGCATCTGGCAAACTGAGCTGTTCTCTTAATACCTTCTTGGTCACCTGAACTTTGCAGCCAGCATGAGCTTGTGCTTGATTTGCTTGTTAAGCACGGCACTGAGATCTGGGAAAGCGTGGACAGCGACTGGTTCTCTGAAAGGGCAATACAAAAACAAGAGGAAGAACATAGCTTGTTTTGTCTTTTGAACACAGGACTCATTTGCCTAAGAGTGAATCAGACACCTCCTTGTAGAGTGGTAGTGCCTACTCTTCTTGTTGGGGGTAGGCTTCCACGGAAGGAGAAAAGGAAATTAAAACCATTTTTACTTCCTTTCCTTGTTTTTGGATTAAGGTGTGCCCCACAGGCCCACTCAGTGAAGAGCAGCTGAGGTTACAACTGCATGACTCGGCTCTGCAGACAGAGTGCAATTTTGAAGCAACGTGAGACCCGTTGTAAAATTAATTCCTCCATCCAGTCACATGGTGATAACAGCACTTTACTGTGGCATTACTGCTCATCTGGGCTGCTCCACCCTGCCGTGGAGACCTGCACAGCAGTCAGTGCAAGAAACCTGGGGTAAAATGCAAACCGAAATATTAATATGTTTTTAATTAAAAAAATCATGGTAAAGCATGGGAATTAACCAGAGAAAGGAATGCTTCATACATTTCTGGGGTCCTGCTCATACACAGACCAGTGAATACCACTCAGATCAGAAGCTCACAGCTCAGCTGTGCATCAGGGACACGGCATAGCCATGGAGAGACAAGTCTGTTCCCCAATAAGCAGAGCAGTGGTAAATTGTAGGGGGATTTAGCCTTGTCTTCCCTTCACTGACTGAAACGATACATTTATTTTCTTCTTTACTTGCTCCCCACACTCAAATGGTTTTTTGTCTTACAGACTTCCCTACACTCAACTACTTTTTTTGTCTAACCGTTTTGTCCCACCCCAGGGTGTATCAGCATAGACACATATGTGTAGCCACATATATATATACACAGAGAGGGGAAAACCAATCAAATCAATGACCATTTTATTGTTCAACTGCCTCGTGTTTTACAAACATGGTTTCTTTAAACAAAGATGCCATCAAAGATGTTTTCCTCCAACTCTGTATTGTGTGTCATCTTTGCTCTGGGACAGTTTTTTTTCCTCTTGCTTTAGGTTTCCATTATTTTAGTTTGAATTTGACTTCTTTTCTTTTAAGGGAGGGAGAGCAAACACATGCAATCCTATTTTTCTGGTAGCTACATGGTTTATTAAAACACATGATATACAGCTACTGGTGCTTTGTGTGACACTTTTTTTGGGGGTGGATGTGAAGCATTAGACAGAGTGAAACTTGGCCCAGGACAGCCAAGTTTCAAGAGGTGCTTGTATGGACCATCTCCTGCTGTCCCTGGACCCAAAAGCCTGTTGTGGTCACTGACAGGTTTTTTGGCATTGAATTGACATAACCCATAGAACGATTTCAGTGGATGGGAGCTTAAAAATCATTTTGATCTAACCCCCCTGCCACTGATAGGGATTCCATCCACTCTGGATGGCAAATTGTTGTGGTACAAGCTAAGCCTGGAGACTGGCAAAGTACTCCTAGTCCCTTCTGCATATGTATTATGCATGATTTGTGGGAAATCAGTTCATTTTTCTTATAAAGCCTGAGCTTTGGAGTACATGGTATTGAATAAAAAAACCACTGATTAGCCACTTAAAGGGAAAGGAACTAGTATTTCCTAGCCTTGATTTGAAGTATACCTGGAGTCCAAAGAAATTAGAAAGCAAATACAGGTACTTTAAGGTCATTAAGCAAGCCTAACAACAATAATAGTAATGTAATTTTAAAACCAATCTTATGGTTGAGGACTCTGCCTTATGGAGTTTTGGTGATTGTGCTGGCTGAATATTAACCTGAGAGGCAAAAGCCAGCTCTGGAGCTAGAGAAAACTTTCCCACAAGGGCAGATTTAAAAATACCATAGAGGCCCTTGCACCCAGCTTTAAAAAATAGCATTCCAAACACAGGGAGTTCAGCTTTCCATGTCCCCAGGACCCTCCAGTGAACAGCAAACAGGAACAGCAGCACTGTGTGAAAGAGCTGCACAGCAGGAGCACTCCTGGAAACATCACCTGGCTGAAAGTTGATGTTCTTGTGCTTCCCATCCTGAAGCAATCCACGGTGTGACATGGAGCTGGCATTTGGAATGGCAGTCCAGGGTGATGAGCAAGGAAGATAAAGGGGGCTTGCATGCTGGGGAGGTGGACCTGGGCCTCACTGCAGACGAGAGTGGGGATAAAGCTCCCAGTGATTGCTTTTGTGCCTTAGTAGGGGTCCAGTTTGCTGATTGTCTGAGCTGTGGGTCACTGAGGAGCTGAACAGGGACCTGTGTCTCCTAAGAAAAGTGATGTTGTGATGGCCTGCTGCAACATCTCTGGCTGGCAGAGCAGATGCAATCATCCAAACATCTAAAATCCTCTAAGTCTGTGGCATGAAGACTAGAAACTGCCACCAACACCTGCTCTCTCTGAGACAGCACCAGCTTATCCCACGTGGCCATTCTCTCCTCATCTTTGGGGAAGAGCAAGAATGGTCCATATGCAGTGAGCTCCCATTTGGATACAGGGACATTTTCTTTAGTTTACAATAGATCTCTTCCATCCCAGAGAGAGAGGAGAGAAGCATTTCTGAAGTGAGACCTTTTTACCATATTGGCTCAATGAGGAAGTGTTAAAGAAATGGCACTGGTGTCTTTAACCAGATGACAAGCTGTTGTGATAGCTAAGATCAGCTGCAAGGAAAAATACCAAACTGTAAAGTCCAGGGTCAGAAAGCTCCAACTTAATTGTATAATGTAGGATGTCATTGTGAATTAACCTCAAAAGATACATGAGGATTGCTGGAGATTCACTGAGAGGGAAGAAAAAAAATCCTTCTTTGTGAAAGTCTCACAGTTCAAGGGAACAGAGACACTCAGCAAATAATTTGCTGGGTCAGAGACTAATATTGCATCTGTCATCTGACAGGATTTCATAACTCCCTGGTACCTCCATCGATTTTTTTGAGCCTTCATTTGGGAATCTCCTAGCCGTGAGCATTTTTATAGCTCAGTCTGAAATTAATTTCTCCCATCATCCAGGCAATTCCCACCACAGAGCCAGCTTGCAGGAGCTCCCTGCTGAGGAAACAAGAGGGCATAGCTTGGGAACATCACTGTACACCAAGGGTGGAACAGCAGAGGAAGTGACAGCCACCTTCTCTGGGCTGGCTGCCACACATTTCTCACAATTTGGGAAAGGCCACCTGCTGACTTGCAATGGAAATTCAAAGGCAGCCGAAAATGTAATGCAATTAAGTGCCTGTGAACTTTACTGTAAGCAGGTTATGAGAAAGGGCACAAAGAGAGAGTGCCCTGTGTTTTAGATATCAGAGAACACACACTCAGGCTCCTGGAAGCCCCAGCCAGTGGTGGAACCTCAGCCGGAGGGCACAAAAAGCCACGTCAGAGGAGGAAACAGCTCCAAAATCAGAGATCATTACACTTGTCTGAGTAAGGCAAGGCACAGGATGAGAATCTGCAGAAGGGCTGCACCTGAGAGATTCCTTCAGGGCAAGATGCAATCTAAACATCTATCCTTGGCTTAGAGAGCTTCAAATCCAAGACAGGAGGCAGAGGTGGAGATGGGTGACAGGAACTGTGTCAGCTTTCTCCATCAAACCAGCCCAGCCCGTTTCAGCACCCTGCACCATCATCTCTGGGTATCAGCCAGCACAAAGGGTGCTCTGTGCTGGCTTCATGGCTTTGCTCACAGATGCTGCTGTAGTGACACACTCCACAAAGCATGGTCAGGCAATCAGGTCACCAGAGCACATGGTCCTGCTCCACTTGTGCACAACAGAACATTGGGCTTTGCTCCAGGCATCGTGGCATGACTCAGTGCTGCAGACATCAGGATCACAGCGGTGCCAAAGGAACGAGGGCAGGAGCTGCCAACACTGTTACAAGCTTAAGGTTGTGTGGTGAGCACAACATATGTCTGCTGTTTACTAATCATGAGGCAGCTCTGGAGAGCCTGCTCCAAGCAATTTTCAGAAGGTGGGAAGTGCTCCTTCATGCCATCCCATTTCCCTCTTTGGACGTGCCCAAGTGTACCTACAACCAGGTGATGTACACTTCAGGACCTGCAGGAGGAAGCAAAGGGGAGGAAAAGGCTCTGTGAGTGAGGTGTTGCGAGGCAGGAGGTAGGAGAGAATCTGTGATTTGCTACATCCAATTTATGAATGCACACAGCCAGAGTGCCATGTGGCTGGGAAGAAAGCCACCTTCTCTTGGCTGATAACTTGGTGTTGCTTCAGTCAAAACCTTCCCTCTGAAGAATTTCCTTGCAAGTAACAGACTGTGCTTGAGCAGAGGAAAAGCATCTGAAGTGATGCACCAGATGGATTACAGTAGCTCTCCCTCCCCAAAACAAGGTCAGGTGTTTGCATACACATTCAATTTGTCCTTCCAGAACACTCAGTGGTGTTTCAGACTCCTCTTTCAGACTCCTGCTTTCCCAGTGCTCTACAGATGCAGATACACACCCATACATTTATATACACATATACAGATTCCTGTACACATACACATCCATACTCACATACAGGCATATGTGAAACATTGAAAGAGAATGGGAAATCAATTTTGTTCTCAATCAAGGAGCAGGCTTGCAACTTCAGCAATAAAAATAACAGCAGTGCTGCTCAATAATCACCTGCAGAGGGGACAGCAGGCTGTGAGAGCTGGACTTTGCTGCTTTCCTGCTGTATTTTTCAGTCAGCTGTTTGCTCCCTTCTACTTTTACCCAGTGCATCTTTTGTTGTCACTTAGTGGGGTCAAACTGGTGGCTGTGCATGGAAGTGCACATCCTCAGCAGCATCCCCTCATTGTTTTACAAAGGAAAGGGCACAGCCCTAGGAAGGCAGGCCTTGATCCAGCTTGGCCATGGATTTAATCTCTGCCTTTCACTAAGCCTTCAGAGCTCATCTAAGTTATCTACCACCTCTCTGGAGTCATCCTGCCATCTAGAATCTCCAGGATTAAGGATGGTGTTCTACAGATGCATCTTGTATAGGACCTTAGAGTTCCTGGGGCTACATTTCTTTGTTCCAGCCTAGGAAACATGTTCCATCATGTTTTTAGAAGACCTGCCATAGTCCTGGTTTATTCACTGTTTTCTACTCATTTGAGACATACTCAAGAAGAAAGAGTGATCGCAACAAATAAATAAATGCTCAAACAAGCCAAAATAGGCTAACTAGTATAGATTTTCTTTCAAAAACAGCCTAATGAGCCAACAGCTTGTATTATTACTAGATTGTCAGTAACCAGTGGCAACCCACAAAAGTGAATCATGAGTAAGTAACCCAAAACATCTCATTGAAGCCTGAACACGCTTACACACAACAAGAAGACTTTTAAGATAACACCTAACATTGGGACAATTCTGAAAACAGTCTGAAATGTGAACTGTCACCAGTAACTTTCAAGCAGCAACTTTCAACAGTGGCTTGTTGAATCATCAAATTAAAAAAAAAAAAAAAGCCCAAGCAACCACCTGTTGAGTCAAGCACACAGAAACTTGGGATAAAATAAATTTTCTTGGTGGCACTCAGGGCTCTGAGGGGCTGGGTGCAAATGGACCTTATTTCCATTTATTACCAAATCAGCACTATGAGTTTGGTCTTGTTCAACAAGAATTTTCATGACGACAGATTCATGAATAGTGTGATTTACTGATACCATAGATCTGGCAGAATTCAGTAAGAACACCCAGAACCCAGATTCACAAATAGTATGGTTTATTGAAGCAAAGGAAAAGCAGTCTGAGGTTGCTGGTGATAAATACACTAACTACAGAGTGTGTGTGAACAGAAGGTATTGTAACAGAGATTTATTGCATGTATACATTGAAATATTTTTGGGTCTGTTCCAATGCAGTTGGAGGCAAAAATCTCACCTAAAAGTATCCCTTTGTGAGAGGAAGAGAGAAAAAGTCCATCAACTGATCCTGAGCAAGCAGAGGTGTTTTTCTCCTGTTTTATTCTTCCTTTCTTTTTCTTCTCTTTTTCTTTGCTGAAACCCCCTCTTCTTTATACAACAATTTTTAGTCCTTCCCAGGGAGAATGACAACAGTATGTCATAGGCTGGGTGTTGGTGACAGAGGTCACACTTGTAAGGCACACCATCTTTTCCCTTCATTTGCCTTCTAAGGGGTGTGAGAGTTAATATGCAAATAACACTTAATGAGGAGCTTGGTTACTTTTGGTCAGCATTATGGTTGATACAGAAGGTTAAACATTCACTTTGGTTCACCCCAGACATCATTCTGTTGTTAGCCCCTGCTCAAGACAGGTGCAGGACCAGCAGGAAGCCCTGTTCAGGCTTTTCTTGATCATCAATTCACCACTGACTTCAAACAACTCTGTAGCAAGCGTGACAATTTGCCACACCTCTCTTTTCCTGCTGCCCCAAAGAAAGGAACCAGTTGGCATTAACTTGGCACACAGCAGCAATTGTTTTGTGTTTGCTAAGAATATTTTTCATCACAAAATAGCATTTAAACACAGAGAAGTTTGGCTGCAGGAAAGTGTTCGTTTTAAGGACATTTTATAATTGAGAAAATAAAAAGCAGATCCCTTTCACAGTCACAGAATATTTCACACTGATGTTTTTGAGATGCAATGCCAGGTGCTTTCTTTTGAAATTATTTGTCTGAAATATTTGACACTGGTCCAAGTGCAGTTTGGCTGGCAAGAGCACATCTTGCATTTTCTAACTGATTTTATTTGACAGATCCAAACTCTTATTATTAAAAACACTTTGTTTGTTTATTTTTTTTTTTTGAGAGAACAGGCAAAGTACAATATTTTTCTGGTTTGAGCCAAGAAAAACTGTTCAGATTGCAGTATTAACCTCTCAGATAGGAAGTCCCATTCACAAATTTTTATGTTTCATTATTCTGTAGAGAAATTGGCCTCGTGTTAGTTGTCCTAAGCCCTCCTGCAGCTGCCTGGAGATTAGTGGGAACAGCTCAACAGGAACCCATTCCTAAATTCCCAGGCCAAGGTGCCACTGGCATTTTGAGGAAGACACTGACATGCCATCATCCCTTGTCATCCCCAAGGAATTGTCAGCTGGGGGCAGCTGAGGAATGTTCCTTTGGCTGAAGTTGCCCTGGGTCTGCTTCTGGGCTGGCCCTTCTTTTAGTCTGGCACCAAAACGTCCTAGGAGGCTTTTGGGAGGGACTCAGGGCTGGGTGTGAGAGATCAGAGTGGAATGTCTTCTAACAGATGAGCTGCAGGCTCATGGCCATGGCCCAGAGCATCCTTAAAGGTTGCATTCTTGCTTTGTTTGGCAGGGGAGTTCTTTTGAAAATGGATTTCCTGTTATTTTCACTTCCTCCCTTATCCATCAACACAAATTATCTTTTCTTCCTTCTTTCTTGGCTTTTTTCACCACAGACACTGTTGGTCAGCTTATTCATCTGGAATCTGGCATTTGCTAACTGATCTGATTAGAGTTAATTACTAATTATTTGTATTACTACAACCCTGATGTTATATGCACCATGGGAATATAATTTAATTACAGAATAATATCAATCAGATGCATAAATTAAAATGTTCACATATTAATATGAACCAATTTTCTACTTTCAGCTGTATGATCTGCCAGTCTTGGAGGAGAAAAAAAGCTCTTTCTCCAGCTTTTGGAAAATGGGGAATTCTCCAAAATTAGGGAGAGGGGCTGACGGTTGAATGAATGGGACAGATCCCAGGTGTGTAAGAAGAATTCTTTCTGAAAGGATTTTTAACAAGAAAAGCTGTGACTGAACACCATTTTAAGCTCTAGAGCTCTCTCCATGAGGATAGTTCTGGGCAGGATTAGGTACAGGACTTCCTTCCACTTCCCAGCCTTGCACAGATAGCTGGCACAAAGCTGCCTGTCCCCTCAGTGATGTTTGGGGCAGACGTGGGCTTGTGTGCTGGGTCAGGGGTGAGAAGAATGTAAGGAGATGTTTCTCCTGGAAAAACACCCTGCAGAAACTCAGAGCAGGTGCTCCCAGGCTCTCCTGGCCTGGTTACTCCTGCTGCTCTTGACCTGGGAAAAGCCAGATGTGCATCCAACAGTTTGTCTGCCTCACCCCTATCATCAGTCCACCAGGAGTTACCTTTTGTGACCTTCTGCCATGCAGTCCAAGTGGAGCTGTGGCCACACAGCACCCTTAAAACACCTCAAAACAGCCACTCTACAAATCATGCACACACCAGAAGTCTTCTCCCAGAGTTCCTCCCCTGGGATTCACCGGCTCACAGTTTTGGTGCTCCCACAGGAGACGTCTTTTTGCAAAAGATTTTGATTATCAAACTCCAGGCAGGCACTGTTCTCTACAAGCTCTAGATCTTCCCTGGCAATCCTTTTTTTTTGAGGTCCCAGACTTGAGTTCTCCCAAGGTTTAGGTGTCCTTTCCCATGGTAACCCAGGTGTGGGGCAAGCAGCCACCACCCACAGGTGAATGGGACAGTCCAGTGCTTCCCCTTCTAACCACAGGTTTTTGGACAAGGCAACAGCTACAGCATGTTCCAGCTTCTCCTGGCAGTGCAAGAGCCTTTGCCACACTCACTCTGGCCCCATCTGCACCCAGTCTGCTGAGAAGTGGTGAAACTCATCCTTCCCAAAGACTTCCAGCAAATGCTGAGGGACTTATCACCTCTGCACAGCCCTGTGGATGCCAATTTACTGTTACTGTACAATGTCTATTGATGAAAGCAGCTGTGGAACAATGCCAGGTGATGAATGTATTGGAGGGAGTAGAAGATTCATCTTGAATGTGTATCTAGATCCTGCTTTGACTTCAATTTCACTGCTTAGTTGTGAGTGTGCTGTATGAATTCACCACACACAATAGAATTAAACCCAGGAACTGTTTGCAACACTTGTTACCTCTGGAGAATTCAAAAATGGAGTGAAAGGAAATGTACTTCTGTTTGTGGAATGTCAGCTGAGTGCTTATGAATTTCAAACACTCTGCTACAGGCTGGAACTGAAATACCAGCATCTCCTGCTCCTTTCTATACTTCTTCCTTCAGAATTCAATTTTTTTCTTTCTTCCTCTGTTCCTTTGATTTTCTCCACTGTTGCTGATGTGGCTTGCATTGACAAAAAAGCCTTGAATGCCACCAGCATAAGAAAGCTTTGAACACACCAGCGTGGAGCTTGGATAGCCAAACACCAAACACTCAAGCCCCAAAACCAGGATACAAGTGCCTGGTGAGAAAAAGTTTGAACCATGATAACTTTCGTCCTTTGGTTTTCACTTTCTGTGTTTGTTTGGGTTTTGGGGTTTTTTTTGTTTTGTTTTGTTTTGTTTTTAATAAGGTTTTAGTCCTTTGGAAAAGAAATTGGTCCCTCTGTTATGAAAAACAGAATATTCCGTGAGCAGTTCCCTGGAAAGGCACTGACACTGAGCAGCCTGTCCTGCTCATCCAGAGAGCTCGTGGCTCAGGTTTTTCCTGCTGTCCTTGGGTTCCATGAGCCACTCAACCACAGAAGAACAGAAAAGGTTCCACTGCCAGTGGCTCTCATTGACCTTTGGGCAGAGGACAAGCGGGCTGTGTTTGCTGAGCCTCCCCTCCTGTGACAAAGAGTGGGGAGAGGCTGATTTGTGTGAGCAACACGTGCCAAGCTGATAGAAACAAGAAACATCAATCTGCCTGTGGGCTTGGATCTCTTCAGCCATCAGTCCTGTGGGGAAAACTTCAGGGAGCTTCTGAGCATCCTTTTATGCTGCGAATTCCAAAATTAAAACATCTCACACTTGCAGACAACTTTGAAATATTTATTTCCATTCACTTGTGCTAACTGTTCTTACTCTTTAAGACAGTGGCTAGTCATCTCAATATTATTTTGTAAAAATCCGTTCACAGGAGTCAATCTTTTTATCTCCTAAGACACATAAGTCGTATTGGAATATGAGACTACAGAGAAATTAACTTATTTTCTTGAAATAGTCACACTTTCTGTGGATCTGTGTAAATATATATGTACGTATTTTTAGCAAATGAAGCAATAAGTATAATTTAAAACTTCAGCTAACAGAATTATATGATTTCATAGAGAAATAGGGTTTTACAGCTCCTGCTAATTAGTACATGACTCTGATGGTGCAGCTGAAAAGCTAGACCAAAAAAGTTGCATTTAATTTTCTAACTTAATTTCAAACTAGTTCAGATTGGACTCCCTTGGTTAGTTTTAAATTTTATGTTTAAATGCTAAATGAATATTAAGGACTCATGTTTTCCAAAATTTGTGGCTGCAAAAGCTAGCAAGACAAGGAGGTTTGGTTTCATTTTGATTCTGTCATGCTTTGCTTCTTAGAGGCAAAAAAAAAAAAAAAAAAGAAGAAAAAAGACACAGGGAAATGAAGTTATTGAGGATAAAGCTTGAAGTGAAGATGAATGGACAGCAGATGCCAAATAAAATAAGCAGAGAATGACAAAGGAATGCTGAAGACAGACCATTTAAATTTTAAAAAAAGAGAAGTTTTTTCATCCTTATCTATTTCTTCTCACACCACACACAATTACACCTCTGTCACAATTCCTGTGATGAACAACAACCAGCTCTGATTGCTGTGGGGATTTACTGTTGCAGTTCCCTTCCCAGCAGGCTTTTTTTATCACTGAGAGTCATAAGAAGTCCTTCAAGAGCCTGCTTCGATGAGGTGCTTAGCTGGCCTGCAAGCCTTCTTGCAGACACTTCCAGAAGTTTGTAATGACCCCCTCTGACACTTAGACACGCTGAGGTTCCACTCTTCAGTCTGAGAAACCTGGAGAATGCAGACTCCAGAGCCACTCAGACTGTGCTGCGAAACCTTCCATCATTTTCCTCCTCTGCTTTACTACTCCTACGCAACACGTACTCAAACGTGCCGTGAAAATTTCCAGTCAGACCCATTCCACTGTGAAAAAACCCACAATAAAACATACTGTTAATGCCCTCATGTTCTCCAACCTTTCTCTGACTTTGAGGCCACCTGTAGGAGGCAGAGCCTCTCCATTTACCAGGCTCCCACCTCTGTAGCTTGGCTGGATCTCAGCACCCAGGTGTGACCCAGCCCACCTGACCAAGCCACGCGTGAACTTGAGCAGCAAAAGCATTTGAGCCCTGCATGAGCAGCAGTCCCAGCCTCCTGCACAACACTGCTGCAAGATGTTCCCCTCTAATGTCCCTTCTGCTCTGAGCCTTCCTCCCTCCCTAGGCTGTGGAAATTCTGGTAGCTCACTGGCAAAGAGAAAGAATTATAACACACAAGGGTTACAACACACAAGGGTTGTAACACAAGAGTTATAACACACAAGGTTTATAACACACAAAGGTTATAACACACAAGGGTTATAACACACAAGGGTTATAACACACAAGGGTTATAACACACAAGGGTTGTAACACACAAGGGTTAAAACACACAAGGGTTGTAACACACAAGGGTTAAAACACACAAGGGTTGTAACACACAAGGGTTATAACACACAAGGGTTATAACACACAAGTTTTGTAACACACAAGTTTTGTAAAACACAAGACCATTCTGTTAATTAAGTTGGGTAAAAACTGACTTCCTTTTGGGATAAAAAAAAAAATAGCAAACTGAAGTGACACAGAGTTTGAAGTTGTATTTAGAGCTTTGGTTCCTATCAAAGTGAGCACCTTCATCTGGATTTTTCTGCTTCGCCCAGTCCAGGAGACTGAGGACAGCTACAAATTCTCCCTCATTAAGGGATGAAGAGAAAGGGCATTCCCTGGTCTGCTTCCTGGTTCCTGGTGTCTTGGTTGGAGGTGACCTGTGGCTCATTAACATCAGGATGGCTCATTCTCGCACCTGGGGTACCCTGTCCTCCAAGACCCACGACCTTCACCTAAGCCACTTTGCCCTTCAAACTGCTTCCCATGGGATCCCCTGCTCTGAGGCAAAGCTGGGACTCTGGTTTCCAAGAAATTCCTGCTTCTGTCTTCCCAGAGCAGTAGAGGCCAGCACAGCATAGTATGGTGCAGGCTAGCAAAAATTCCACAAAACTGTAAAACCAGAAGCAGAGTGAAAGGGATAAATAACATCAATCCAGGACAATGCTGTGGAAATCTCCCTGTGGGATCTCTTCTCTGAGGAATTAAAGAGAATACAAGGCAAATCAATTGGTTTTCATGGAAAATAGGCCTTGTCAAACAAACCTGATTTCACTCTGTGATGAGATTACAAATTTTGTTGATAAAGGGAACTGTCCAGATGTAACAGGCTTAGATCGTCAGAGCGCTTTTGACTTAGTACGAAATGATATTTGGGTTTAAAATGTTGTACTATGTAGCATCAATAAAACATGAAATAAACAGGTTAAACTTGACAAATATCAAGAAGAAACCAGCCAGGGGAAACCAGAACAGCCCTGGTGAGGTGGCATGAAGAGCAGGACTATGCCCAGAACTCTTTGCTGCTTTCAGCCGAGCTCTGGGAGTTGATGCAGATAAAATTGGCAAATGAAGCAAACCCCAGCAGCTCAGATGAGGCTGTGATACCAAGATATCTGGGTCACTGAAGGTGGGGGGGGATCAGAACTGGCTTGAATATACATAGTTATGTGTCTAGAAAGGAGAAACTTCTAGAACAGAGACTGCAACCCAGAATGGGAGTTGCAATGGCTGTAGGGCTGAATGTGGCCTCACAGAGCAAGGAGTGGCAAAAAGACAAAAATCCTTGTCTACCAACTGATGGCATGTGGCTGACTTTTCATGCTGTGATGAGGACATCAGTTCTGGGATAAAATGCAATCTTCTGGAACCTGGAGATCAAGAAATCATGGAAATGTCAAAGACAGAGAGGAAAAATGCTACATAAACTATCCAGCCCAGACCCAGCCTCTCACACACAGCTCCTTGCTGCAGGTAGGTGAGATTGGAAAGGATAATCAAGGCTCAGCAGTGCACTCTGACACACAAATAGGCCTGGGAATAATGGGCTCTGCTACTTCTAATTTACAGCTTCCTAGCCACTGTAATTTGCAATTTTTCCCAAATGAGACATTTGAATGTTAATTGTCTGCTACCAATTGCAAGATGGGCAGTACATGTCCTGAAAAATAGCACCAGCCCCTTTTGGGAACATTAAAAAACAGCGCTGCAATCTCACCTGGGCATTTTAGGGCCTTAACCAACCAAAAATTGTAGGGTTCTTTTTTTTCTTTTTTTAAAGAACAGCAGCAAGAAGCTGCCAAAACTGTATTTTAACCATGTGGAGCTTGCCAAGGTGAGTGCAGCAGTGCTATCTTGAGACAGCTAGACAGCATTATTTTGAAGATTTTGTTGTTTCCTCACATTTTTTTTTTTTAAGGGAAAGTGAGGGGCAAAAGAAAAAAGAAGAAACACAGTGAGGAAAGAGAAGGATAATAGCAACCTATAGCCCTTCACTAAGAGAGCTGGATCTCCATGCTAAAAAATACAGGCAGGAGCTTTCTGGAGGATACCAGACAGCTCATTGCAGAATCCATGTCATTCCTCTGGGCCAGCTGGTCCCCCAGGAACGTGCAGGTCACCATGGCAATAACACTGCAGTTCTTCTTCCAGCAACAAATGCAACACAGGTGCAGCAAACAGCTGAGTGAGCTCTCCAGCAGCACAAGCAGCTACTGCTGCCAGCTGCCCCCAGCTCCCAAAATTACTTGGAGCAGCCCAGAGGAGGCTGGAATAAAACCAATGCACATGAAAGGAAAAATAGGCACTGTATGGGCAAGCAGCTTCTTCTTCAAATATTTGAGAGTTAACCTTCTTGGCATAGAGCTGGACAAGAGAAGTGGTGAAAGAGCAGAAGGAGTTTAGTACTGAGAGGACCATGCCTAGTTTATGTCAGCTCATCTGGCATCACAACCAGGGCCACGGGAGATTTCTTGTTTGGCCTTTTCTCGTGAGCTGCCTGCTTGGCATCAAGCTGTCTCCTATCAAGCTCTGTCTCTTTTCCCTCTGCAGCACCCACACTGCAGTCAAAGTTGCTTTATGCAGGCTGTGTTCTCCAGCAGACACCGACAAGAGTTTGTGTCTCAAGGAAGGCCAGATTGCAGTGGGATGTGCAGAAACAAACAGGTTCCCAGCCCCACAGCCAGCATCAGGCATCATCTCCTCATTACAATCATTTCTGGTGAGTGGCAACACCTCAGCACCACTGAGGCATGTGCAGGAAAGCTCTCTCTGTTACGTGGGAGATGAAGTAAGAGGTTTTATTAACAAATGTTGAAAGAGCCCTAAGGGTCTCATACCAGTCATGTCTCACAGACTGGCCTGCAACTGGGTTTTCTTTTATCTTCCTAAAGACAGCAAAACCTTTCCTTGAACCCAAGGGCTGGAAAGAATTTCATCAGGACTGGGAAGGTAACAGGGCTGTTCATCAGAAAATCAATCATTCATTCATTCAGAAAACGAATCCTAAATCACATGGTGGAGAAAAGCTGTCTGGGATGTTTTTCCTGTATATGGGCTAGCAGGGTTGAAATGGCAGCTGAATAGTGGGATTTTGTAAGCTAAACCTGCATGCTTTTAACCTGAAGCATTCCTGGGCTGAAAACTTATTTTTCTGTCCACACACTTGCCATGAGAACAAAGAGCTGCCCCACAGCCAACCTCTTGCAGTTCTAAAACACATGGCACACATCTTCCCTCAGAAACCTAAAATGCACTGCTCACAACACTAAAGCTAGATGTTGTCCTCTGCTTTCAAAATGCTGATTAAAAATTCATCACAATCTTTACAGTAAAAATTTTGAACATAATTATCACTGTAACCCAGGTCTCTTCTTATTTTAATAATTTCTTGCTCAGTTTAAATACCTGAAAGGTTTGCTATACTTAAAAGGCTGCAACAGTAGACTCTCATGCAGGTTGGGATCATTTTTCAGCTTTCAAAAAAGAAAAACCAAACCTGAAAACATGATAAATACCTCTGAATTCCAATAGCTTTTTAATGTAAACTTCTCTTGCCAGCAGATTGCATTAATGAAACATGAAAAAATGCACACATCAAAAAAATGCACACTTCAGTTATAGAGATTGAGCTTGATGACTTGTGAAAAGACCCCTCAAATCTTCCCTGGGTGTTTGTCAGCCTGCTGGCCTGTGAGTCAGCCCAAGGTTTCAGTTTGAAATTGGTTTATAGGATTCTCACAGAAACTTAAAGAAAGTAGAGTGCTAATTAAGTGTTTTTATCCCTCTGAACTTCAGGTGCAACTCAAAGCAGCTGCACTGCAGCGTTTTCCCTGCAATGGCCCACTTACACCTCCTGAAGGCTCCAGACTGAGCCAGGCTGGAAAATAAATTCCTGCCTTTTGTGTTGTTAGCTGGCTGGGGGAGCAGGGGCTGTGCAGAACTGAGGAGTGCATAAAACTGACTGATGCTCACCTGCAAGCACAAAGAGCTGCAATTGCTCCTGGGCCATCGCAGACAGATTTCCCCTGCCAGAAAAAAGCAGGATCCCCATAGGTCAGAACAGTTATTAATAATGTGGAGAAGTCTCATTGCACACCATAAGTGCTCATTTGACCATGATAAAGACAGTGGTGAGAGGAAGCACAGAGACTTCCCAGCTCAGTGTGAATGCTGCACCTTAAATCACAGAACAAATTAAATTCTAAGAGAAAAATGCTGTAATGCACTTGGCTAGGGTGCCCGAGCTGGAGAGTTATTTACAGTTTCTTTCTTTCAACAGCAAGTTTTCTGAGTGAAGCTAAAGCAAGTATTCCCTGGGGAATCTAATTTGTAATAGACATTGAATGCTAAAAAAAACTGAAGGCAGAGGAGAGGAGATCAGACATGCCAGAGAGAGATAGCTTCATCCACGTTTAAATTATTGACCAACAGACTTCTAAATAAGCTCTCAAGAAAAATGTATAACAGTTCAAATAAGAAATTTGGACATGCAGGATGCATTCCCCCTTGTAACATTCTATCCCTGGCCAACACACTGCATTAGTGCATGGGAACTGAAGATTAAATCCTTCAAAACTGTTATCTCCCTGTTAAAACTCAGGATAAGCCTAGAAGAATTTGAATTTTACCATCAAAGCAAAATTGATTCAAAATGCCATTTAAAAATGGCATAAATTACTCTCCACAAACAGGACTGCCATCTCATGACCAAATCTGTACTTTCCAGGCTTTTCTTTTTTGAAGTCCAAAAACTCCAAGAGAACAAGTTTCTGTTCTTCTAGATAAGCAGGTAACTTCCATTGTGAATGTGAAATATGAATAGTTTGACCTGGAGGAGAAAAGGAAAAAGAAAAGAAAAGAAAAGAAAAGAAAAGAAAAGAAAAGAAAAGAAAAGAAAAGAAAGAAAATTAGAAATGCAAACTTTCATATATGGAACCTGTTTAAGCTGAGGGGAAATGTGAGCCTGCTGCTGAATGGGGTGGGGGACCTGGTGACACAGGGCACAGAAAAACTGAGGTGTTGGATGAATGCCTTTTTAACTTCAGCTTCTATTAGTAAGATCAATTTTAAAAATGCCAGACCCTGGAGACCAACAGGAAAGTCTGGAGCAAGGTGGAAGAAGACCAGGTCAGAAAATGCCAAAACAAACTGGACACACGTAAGACCACGTGCCCTGGTGGGATGCAGTCCACAGTGCAAAGAGAGGTGGCTGATCTGTCCCAACCTACATACCAAAGGTTCCCTCTGCTCCAGTGTTTGAAACAGCTCAGAGCACTGAGCACCTTGGCAGTTTTATCAGCTGGCAGCAAGGTATTTCACCCATTTGCTTGTTAAATTGATCCTTATTGGTTTGCTTTGCCACTTGGACAAAAAGAAGTTAAAACTCTTAAGAATGTTGATGTGGTTGCTTAAGTGAATCCTGCAAATACAAGTGCCAGCCTCAGAATGAAAACATACAAGCATGTTAAAATAGCAACACAGCCTCGGATGACTCATATTCATTGAATTTTAGAACAATTTATGTTGGAGTGGACCTCCAGAGGTCAGTTATCCCATCCATCTGCTCAAAACATGTCTAATCAGATCAGGGGATGCTTGTCAACTCCTCATGCATTACATCTATGTTTTCTAAAGTCTTTTCCAACCCTCTCAGTACATTACCAAGGAGAAGACGGTTACTACTCCTATCATTTACAAGAGGGAGCTGGAAGAAACAGTTTGTCTGATCAGAGCTACAAATGAAACAGGAACTCTCCCCATGGGTTTTTGAATCATTTCAATGTCAAGCTGTTCTGGATCAGCTTCCCAGAGTGAACACAGGATGGAGCTCAGCATGGAGCAGACACAGTGGCACTGGGGATGCTCTGCAGCCCTACAGCCACTTGCTCACCATCAGGCCACAACACAGCCCCCAGCACAAGGCCAAGGACTGCTGGTGGCCAGGGAAGGCAATCTCTGAAAGGAAACCCAGACATGGGACCTTTATCTGATGAGAGCATCCCTCCTACGTGCTGTTCTCCACTGGGTGGGATCCCAGGGCATAAAGGAATGGAGAACAACTAGCACTGGGATCACACACAGCAATTCATCCCCATCTGCTCCAGAAGAACCCAGGGCCATCATCCTGTGTTGTCAAAGCTGTTAATGAGATATTTGGCTTCATTGGTAATATGACAGCCTGCCTCAAAGACAGAAAGCAAAATGAATGGATCAGGACAGGGGAAACAATGACCCAGATGTCTAACAGACAGTGTCTTGCAAACCATGACAAAAAGAAGACAGAGAAGAGCAAAGAGCTCATAAAGAATATTTCTGGTTCGCAGAACTCAGCAAAAATTTTGGCTGCCCTCATTTGAATTTTTGACTACACAAGAGAAGAAATAAATTCAAATTAAAAAAAAATAAATTAAAAAAAATCCTGTTCTTGGCTATGACATAGGGACTACCAGATAGGAACAAAGCAGTGCTTTTAGACTGCATTTGTGTTTCAAAATAGATAAGAAAGAAGGGTTCTGAAAAGAGAGAAAAATCCTTCAGAATTCTGAAACAGATGCTTTATAGAGTAAAATTTATTCCAGAGCTCTTCCCTGTATTTAGTTATACCAATGTAAGTTATCAAAGTTACTGAGAAGTGTGAATTCTTCCATCTCAAAAAAAAAAAAAAAAAAAACAAAATACAGTTAAATACTGATGGGGCCTCAGGTTTTAGCTTTTACATTTTTTGGATTTTGTGCTTTTTTT
>VWZV01003205.1:3444-62287 GCA_013397155.1 Irena cyanogastra | reverse complement strand
AAGCAATGGCAGGATGAAGAGAGAAAAACAAGAAGGATGGGACTTCATGACCTAAAGCTGTAATTGGGCAATTAACTCCAATATGCAAATGGACCAGAACATATAAAAGTGAGACCCCATGACCAGTGTCCATTTTGTGACCATTTTGGTTCATCTTGGGTACAGCCCTGGCTGGGCTCTTGTGCTGCCCAAGGTGTGTCCATTGAACCTCCTAATAAACACCTACTTTATTATTTAGCTCTGTTTAGTCTCTGTTCTAGGTCAGCCCTCTCAAGGCATCACTGAAAGCTGAACATATCTAAAAGGAATACAAATCCATCACTCAGGAACTTCCCTCAGGACACAGCAGAATCACTGTCACTGTAAGTCCACAGTCAGCCAGGTAAAGGATCCATCCTCACTAAATCAGGAGATAGAGAAATCACTGGGTAAAGTTTCAAGGCTTGAATTTCTTGTACAAGAGGATGATACAGAGCCATAACGAGCTGATCCAGCTTTCAGATCTATGAATGATGGAGTCCTGCTTTTGTTTTGGCAGCAGACAATGTCTTGGATGCAAGTCCTCAGAACTCCACTGCACACTCTGGATCTGAGCTCAGTAAGTGGGAGCACCAGCTGAGGATACAGCTTATGGGATGGAAATTTACAGAAATGAAACTAATTAGCAGCTTCCCAAGCTCAGCAGTATTCACCTGACATTGCTGCACTGACTATGCTGAGAACACTCTGGCTATAATTATGCAGCCCTGTTCATTGCTCCACTGCCCAGACCAAGGTTTATAGAGTGACAGGAAATTTTTGGTTGTTAACCCTGGCTGCTAGTTAGTGCTTTTACCTCATTTTTCCCCAGTCACAACTGATGTTTATGTTTCCTACATGCTTTATGAGGGTTTCACAGTCACTTTTTAGGCACTGTGGTTTCCATCTGGCAGCGTTGCAAGAGAGCCATTGTCCTTCTTGCTTGGTAGGATTCTTCGTTTCAAAGACAGATTCAGAGCTGCAAGCTGGGGGGGCTCAGCTCAGATTTCCCATTCCCCCTGCCAAGCCAAGGCAGTTCAGTTTCTTTCACATACTCCAGCGTGACTGACACTTCCCTTGGATCCAACACAGGCACCTTTTCCCTTTCACCCAGCAGCTTTACAAGGTGATCTTCAAGGCATCCAGAGCTGCTTCATCACTGCTTTGTAAAAGGACACTTATCTTTTATTATCATGTGCTGATTGTATTGCAAACAGGCATTACCCTCACATTATCAGCTGCCTCTGATTTATCACCAGATTTATTATAGTTCCATAATGGGGTCAGATTTATGCTTTCATTTGCTTTTATGTCTTAAAGAGACCAGCACGGGTTACATTTATCTTCTTTCCTGATATTTAACTGAAAGGCACTTCTTTGCTGCTTTCTAACCAGAGTTCTCTTTCAATCAAAATCTCCCTTGCCACACAGAGAGAAATATGGCAACTGACACTTTCAAACAAAATTTTGACTTCACTCACTACAGTACATGCCACAGAAATGGTGCTTTTCTACACTGAGCAAGTGCATTTGCAAAGAGAAAAAAGAGTGAAATAAGGAAATCTTCCAGTCACTACCACCCTACAGCCTTCTTAATTAACCAGACTCTTAATAACATGAATACCTCCAGACCAGCAGCTATTTTTTTCACACAGAAATCCTTACACCTCTAAATGCGACAAGTGAGACCTGGCATTGATCCAGATGGGGTTTTCACAGCACATCTTAATTTATCATCTCATGTAGCTCCTGGGCATGAAGTGCACCAGGAACCTCTGCCTACTCTGCTATCCACAGAGTATCAGCTGGAGTCTGTTATCAGCTAGGGGTGAAAATGGAAGCACAAAGCAGCAGAGACACAGGCCCCTTCCTGGGTGAAACAGAGCTCTGTCAGAAGAGAATATCTGAGTGCTGCATCTAAGAAATCTGTGCAATATCAGGTCAGGTACAGGCAGCAAACTTATCCATCTCACACTAAGTTATCTCTCTCACACTAAGTTATCCATCTCACTGCCCTCAGTAGCCCAGGCTATTGCTAATAGACTCCTTTACATTAAAATACTGGAAATTTGTCCACATTGCACTTCCAAAATGGAGATTGCCTTGATTTAAGCTTTTCTCTGGCTACAAACATTTCAGCATATATTTTCAAGTAGTTTTCTCCCCATTTCCCTAGAGACTTGTCACTTGAGAAACATTAAATGCCTCCTCATTCTGCTTCCTGTATCATCAGAATATTTTTTTATATTACCATGGTTTCAAACTGAGAGGATAGAATTAGAGTAGATATAAGAAAGTTTTATACAATGATGGTGGTGAAACTCTGGAACATCAGTGAAGTGTAAATGCCCAGAGATCACTGGAAATATTCATGGTCATGTTGGACAGAGCTCTGAGTGACTTGGTCTCATTGGAGATGTCCTTGCTCATTGCCAAGCAGCTGGACTGAATGACATTTAAAAGGTCCAGTCTGCCTCAAAGTGCTCTACAATTCTGTGATCCAACATTTCTCCCATTTGCTAGATGAGTTCAGAGTCAAAAGGAATCAGAAGGCTCACAGCCTGCTAGAGAATGGAGCACATTTGAGTTTTTTGAGAAGCACCAGGGCAGCAGCACTGCGAATCCCAGGATCCTGCTTGGCCTGGGTGCTGTACACACTGCCCACCTGCATGTCCAGGGATAAGAGATGCCTCTGCCCAAAATAAGCTGCAAAAGAGACCACATGCCAAAGTCAATAGTATGGATTTCATTTAACAGTAAATGTGAGGTGGAGAGATAGAAAGATATAGGTGGAAGGGGGTGGGGAGGGAAAAGAAAAAGAAAGACAGAGAAAGATAAAGTAGAAAGATATCACCATCACGTGGATTCTTGCAGAGTCCTGCTGCTCCTTCTTCACCCTGGCCTTTGGTAGTGGGGGTTCCTGAGTCGTTCCTTTGGGGGTCTCACTTTTATCCAGTCCAAGTCCTGGCTGTCCACAGAGCATGGATGCTGTTCCCACAACTTGGGCTGGCATGTGTGTCACTTGCCACAGCTTGCCACCATGTGAATGCTAGGCCTGGAATTATTGCCTTCCTGTTTTGCCATCTGTGCTTACCTCAAGTTCCTGTGGTGGTGGCTTATCTCATGGGAACTTCCTTCTTTAACAGTGCTCTGAGAGGTGCAACTGCATCCTTTAGATCCTCACACAGCGCTGACAGATGGGGACACTGGGCACCTGCACTGAGCTCCCCAGTCTGTGTAGATTTGTGTGCACCCACGGCTGCTGAGCACAGAGAGAAGGCAGCAACAGGTTTGGCTCAGTCCTGGGGGCACCAGAAGAATGCAGCAACAAGAGATGCCTTGATTTATGCCAGACAATGCCTGACCACAAAAATTGCTTTTAGCACAGAAAGCGCCTTAAAATTCAATGCTGTTGGTGCCTGGCAGTGCTCCAAGCCCCACGATCACTGTGGTGAAATCCAGCATCCCCCAGCACAGCAAGGCTCACATCTGCTGCAGGCTCACTGCTGACACCCAGGCCTGAAAGGGAGTTTGGAAAACTCATTTACACAGGCTCCAGACTGACCACGAACCCCCCTCTGTGGCAGGACAGGTTTTTAGTAGAACAGACACGTTTTGAACACACAAAACCTCCTTGCCACTGAAGGGACTGCTAGATCACTGTCACAGTGTGTCTTACCACCCACCACCACCCAAACTGTACAAACCACCCCAGTGGACACTCCAGCAATCAGGACAATCTTTCTGGATCAGCTGGCAGTGGCCCAGGCCATTTACAACACCATGGCAAAACTCTCCAACATTTCACATTCCAGTCAGTATAGACACACTTCAGATATTTTTACAAAATCTTTTCTCACCTTGTTTTATTTCCTCCTGCTAAACAGAGCTTGGATTACTTAAAATCAATATCACAAAAAAATTAAATGTTACACCTTTCATCAGCTGGACTGAGCAATCCTTTGCCCTATTTCAAGGTGACAAGGAATCCCAAATTTGCCTCTCTGAAGTGCTCACGCAAGTACCCAACAGTGTTTACCTAACTTGGTTTTTTATAAACTTCTGCATGGAATACTGCAGCAGACGTGGACAAGCTGTGCTTTATCAGGAAAGGATGAAGCATGCAGTGTTCTTTCAACTCTCTTTTTAAGCTCTCTGCTGCACAAAGCACAGTGTGGAGGCACAGCACCCATGCAGGGCTCACTATCTTCACTCAAAGCAGCTCTGGATTTGGTCCACTGATCTCTTCTCGTGTCAATTTATGGTGCAATGACAGTCTCTGTGCAATATCCTGCTCTACAGCCTAGGAAATTCAACCTGTCTCTCAACACTCCTGCATTTTCAATCTTCTCTGTCCCACACAGGTGCTCACTTTCACATCTGAATGTACAAGCTGTCACCTCTCACTTGCCTTTCTTCCTGAGAAACCAGCAGCTCAGTTCTTCTTTGTTTCTATTTTGGGCTTGCTGACAGGGGATTTTTGCTCCATTTTTTTTCTTCCTTTCTGTGTCTCATTTGTTTGTTTGTTGCAATGTGTTTTGCACAAGCAAGCCCAGGTGAGGCATTGTGAGAAGTCAGGTTATGGCTGGAAGAGAACTGCCCATGGGAGAGAACACTCTCAGAAGTGTGTCTATTTCACTGACTGCTGGTGTTAATGAGCACAATTTTGTCATGGGAAAGCAGAGTGATTCTCTGGCTTCTTCAGAAAAATTTGGAGACGCTGAGTTTACTAACACAGGTTATTGGGAAGAGGGGTTTTGGTGAGACAACATCCTTCCATGAAATAAAAAAGGGAATGATACAATACAGCCCTGCTTACAGAAACCAGGCAAAACCCAGATCAAGTCAGAAGCCAAGAAGCAGGGAGACTTTGCTGGCAAGAATAAAACCCAGTCCTGCACTTCTCAGTGTGCAGGAGCTCAATGCTTTTGCTAGTCCAGAAATGGGAAGGGACCAGGACATGGCAGTTTCCCAGCAACCTCATTAAATCGGGCTGTTCCTGCAGGAGTGAGCACAAATGAACAAGGCAGACACAGGACTGTGGGGGGTTTTGCAGTTCTTTTGTCTTTCACTGACAGTCCTGCAGCCTGTCTCTCTCCCAGACCTGCAGCCTCTCTCCAGAAGTCCCACAGCAGGGTTGTCCAGAGCCTCCAGGGCAGGATTTTCCACCTCAGTTTTCTATGCTGGTGTTCCTATGGCTTTGAATATTCTAATGTTATGGGAACTTCCAGAACTACCCCACCTGCCCTTCTTTTATTTACCTCTTATTTTGTAGCTCTTGGTTTACATTAACACAAAGATAAGTCTCTGTGAATAATAGTCACAGTAAATATAAGCTATTTATGCTGTTAGCACTTCCTGCAGGGTCAGCCATGCCTGCCCCAGTCTCCTGCTGCACACACTACAGCCAACAGAGCCAGCACCCAGAGGCAGAGGAAGGACACCAAGACAGCTTTAATGCCAGGGCTGGGGGAAAGAGATGGAGCACAGTCAGATTTGGGAGTGCATGGCTGGACAGCTGTTGCTAAAACACTCAGTTAAGCACAGGGGCAGCAGGAAAGTGTCAATGCCAGCGACTTTCACTGGCTAATTCCCTGCCACCAGCCAACAAGAGGATTAAAATTCAACAGCAGGCCTCAGCTCTGCCTTTCTTTGTATGAACAGACTTTCAACAGCCACTGACAGAGCCTGAGAAAGCCTCACTGTGGTCCAAGGGGCAGCATGGAAGCAACAGGAAGAAATCAGAGGAAGGGAAAAAGAAAGGCAAGTAATCAAGGAGATCAGGATCAAGGAGAGCAGGAGCTGGAGAGGAACTGTTTGACAGTTTGTGCTCCTGAGCATCATCTTGCCTGACATCCAGACTGTGCTGTGTCAACACAGAGGAGTGAGACTCAAAGAGAAAAGGCAGTCTGAAGCCCAGGCTGACAGAGAGGTGTGGAGCACGGATATCCAGCTCAGCCCAGGCCTAACAGAGCACCCTGCTTCCCTGAGACCACTCCTGTGACGAGCCCTCATCTCTAAATGCCTTAGAAACTCCAGGAACTACCAGCAGGGAGGAGGATGGTACAAACTCCAAGGCACTGCAGGATGATTAATGAAGCACAGCTTCATTAATGGGAAAGAGGAGGAGAGCCCACGAGGCCAAAGGGAAACTCTGCTGGGCTTTGGAGAGAGCTGGAAGTGTATCTGCCCCCACCTGGAAGAGGGTGCAGGACTTCCATCTTCTCCTCTCTTTCTTACCTGCAAAATCTTGTCCTGGGTAATGGCTGATTAAGCACTGCAAACTGCATTATTTAAGACACTGTTGCTGTGATACAAAGTGAGCTTCTTTCAGAGCCAATACCTGACAAAAACAAGCATCCAGAGATACTTAGAGCTCCTGGAGAAGGAATTTAAATTGGTGGGGAAGAGCCTCTGAAAAACAAAAAATCAATGACAAAGTCCATTTCAAAAAGCAGCCCCATGGAGAACTATGTTTTTCCTCACATGACCAGCTCCATTGACCTAAGACACACTGAATTATGTTTTGTTGTTTGTAAGGAAAGCTAACTCAGCAAAAGCCCTTTGCTTATTATCTGTGTTTTCTATAACTATCTTGAAATATTGGGGGATACCCAAAAGATATATATATCTATATATATATATTTATATAATTTGTTGTTTATGATGTATGCTTCAGACAGTACTGTGCCAGTAATTTGTGAAAAAATGACATAATAACCTTTTATGTACCAGATGCTTCAAGGTGAACCAACTAAAGAAGCTGGAAAGATTGCTGAAGGATTTATGATCCAAAATCCTTGTGGCCATTGCCAGGTCTGAAGGACAAATCCTTCCTCGATGTTAGGACAGGTCCATTTAGTCCTGTGTGACCAGCTCTCCTTTCCTTCACCACAAGTTAAGAAAACACACTAGACTATTTAAATCATAAGTTTTCTTTGGGTAGTGACAGTCTCATCTTGAGTATGCATGATATTTATGACCCAGCTGCTAATTGCTAGTCTCGATTTGGGTCCAATAGAGAGGGTCGGGGGGAAAAAGGGATATTTAGGGGACAGTCACAAAAAATTAGCTAGGCCAGACTCTGAGAAGGGCCTGTAGCTCTCTCTGCATGGGTAATCTCTCTAACCAGAGCTGTCTCCCCATCTCTTCTCTCTTCAGCAGTTTTATTTTTTGGAACTACAAGGTATTTTTTTTTCCTGCGGAGTGCTGGGTTAACAAATGCAGAAAGCATATATTAGCAGTATTCTTTGGAGACCACCTACAGCAGTGAGATGAACAATGGGCCCTGAACCATGACTAATTTGTATCCCAGAAATACGTTGTATTTTTTAAATGTAAAACTGTTACTCACACTTAACAGTTTATTTGAACTAAAACCATATTATTATCCCCTCATTATTTTACCTGGTATATTTTAGACAACTTATCTCAGGGTTGCCATAGCTACCTGCTGAGTGCCTTTGACTGGAGTGTTTGCAGTAATCAAAATTAAAGGCTTCTTATAAAAAGAAGTATGCTCTGACTAAAGAGGAACCTGGGCAAAATTGCCCATAATTGTATTCTTTTGCTCAGTGCTGCTGCTGTTGGGTGAGCTTGTGTGGTGGTTTGAAGCGCAGCTGGAAAATTAAACCCACTCAAGCTGCTCCCTTTTCCCTGCCTCTTCCAATAATGGGGGAACACTAGAAGATTGAGAGTTGGAATAACAATTTATTGAAAATGGCAATAGCCACAATAATATTAATAACAAGGAGTGTACAAAAGAGAGAAAAGGTTTTACCCACAGAAGGGTACTCACCACCGAACAAACAAACAAAACCAAACACACTTCAGTGTTAACTACAGTCCTTAGTCTCCCCCATAAAAATCAGATGAAATTAAACCTTTGGAAAGGACTCTGGAAGTCTGCAATCTAACCTGCAGCTCAGGGTGGGTCCAGCCAGGATTAGGACCTTGTCCAGACAGATGTTGGAGATATCCAAGGACAGAGGGGGTGTAAGGAAACCAGTGCCTGGCACTTGTCAGTGGTGAGTGTAAGAACAAGAGGCAGTGGTCACAAACTGAAACACAGGAAATTGTGCTTGAACACAGCAAGCACTTAGGAGTGACCAAGCCCTGGCAGAGGCTGTGGAGTCTCCAGCCTTGGCAGGTGTGCAAACAGGTCTGGGTGGCCCTACATGAGCGAGGGGGTTGCGTGACCCAGTGGTCCCATCCAACCCCAGCCACTGTGAAATTCACCATCAAGGATGCAATCCTACAAACCCTTGGAAGGCAGGCAGGACAGACCCAGAGACACCTTCAGTTTAAAGGACAACTGCAATCAAAGGCGGGGGAGTCCCCAGTGAACTTCTTGTCAGCACCTCCTCCCACAGCTCTCTCCAAAGCTGAATGCCTCCACCATGCCTAAGCTGGCCTAAGCCACAATGCCAAACCCTCAGGAAGAGCAGGATGCATCCAAGCTCTGCCACTGCACCTCTGGGTGACACAAGGTAGGTCCTGGCCCTTCCCTGCTCCTCTATTCCCCCTTTGGGTAGCAGACTGGACATGTCCCTGAGCTCTGATCAGAAGGCAAGGACTTGTGGGGACAGGGACCAACTGCCCCAAGTCCTCCAAAGCAGTGACACGTGAAGTAGCTCAGCTCTCCACAGCATTGTTTCAGGATACCTCAGTATGCATCTGAATACTTACTTTACTTTCACAAAGAAGTGAGAGAAAGTGACTTAATACTTTTGGAAATAAACCATTTTTAATTAAAGCTAGCACACCCTACTGGAACTGTCCAAATGAACTGCAAGCAGTTAGACAATTAAAATGAAGGTCACTGGAACTACATACTAAACACCCATCTTGACAAAGTATCTAAGTACAGAAGAGCTGGATAGTGCAATTAAAACAGTTTGCACAAACACAGCTCTCTCGGGTTAGGGACAGACTTTTTGAAACAAATCAACAAGGCAGCAGGCTGCATTCAGGAGACAGACTCGTTTTCCACTCGTTTTCCACTGTGGCTGAAAGCAGCTCTGGGATGGAGTGGATCTGAGTCCCATCAGCCTGTCCTCCCCTCTACACCACCTGTTGCCAAACATCCCTGTATAGGGCTCACCTTAGAGAGTCGTGGCCTCTACAGAGGAGAAAGCAGGCTCCAGAAACCTACTCTAATCCAGAGCAGGAGGCCTGAAAACTTTCCTTTATTTTACCAGATAAAACATCCCTGCAAACCATAACAGCAGCCAGCTGACAATGTTGGCAGGCAGGGAAAAGTGAGTGGGGAGCTTGAAATACTCAACAGGTCCCTTGGCAGAGAACTGGACCCAGGACTACACGGCCTCCCTCTGCCTCTTCCTGGAAGGTGTGTGGAAAGGAGCCATTTGTGCTTTACCTCCATCCATTCAGCTTTCTGGAAACAAGAAACAAGCAAACAATCAAAAAACACAAACTCGAACCTCTGCAGATTGCGCTGTTATGGGGCCTGACACATTAATAAGGCAGGAAAACAATTTCTGCTCTAAAAATACGGAGTTGATTTGCCTCACAACCACATAACAACCCATGTACCTGAAGCAAACCAGCTCCAAAAAGTCATTCCTCCTGTGCAGAGTTTAGCACCCTGAGTCACCTCTCCAGAACTGCAATCCCCTGATGATCTGGTCTCCAGACTGCCTGAATTTCCACTCTCAGGCTTCTTAGATTACTTGCTCTAAAATTAATCTGAAGTGAATTGCTCCTTGAAATGAACTTTTTTTGGGAAAGTTAAATGTCAGCCTTTCCTAGTGCCAACTTCAGCACAGATTTCAGGAGGAATCATTGGCTCCCAGTGCTCGTGTAAAAAGGTAATAATGCTCATTAGGTTATCCACTGCCACATCTGAGGGATTGTCCCAGTGAGAAAACCCTGGCACGTTGCCCAGGCGTTGTAGAGGTCTGTGTCCAAGGTACATTTTGATCCTAATAGCTGGACAAAAGCCACCCCCCCGGGCTCCCATAGGAGCACAAACCAAGTGTGAAACCCCAGGCAGTGCCCTCGCACTCTCCTTGAGCTGGGTGACCAATGCAAAGACTTAACCCTGCACACTCACAGCTTTACTAAGGGGACCCACAGACCTGTTCCCTTATTTTGCAGCTTTTTCGCAAGATGATTTACCCCTTGCACAAAGGATAAGAGGAATCAGTTGTGGCTCTTTCTGCTCCCTATTTGATCAAAAAGCCCAGAGCCAGTCACACACGGATTTGTGGTCTGCAGAGGCATGTCTAGAATTACAAACCAGCTCTACTTTATCTGTGACACACCAAGCTCAGTGGTGCCCAGCTCAACAGAAAGTCCAACTCGTGCCCTTTAAGACACAGAAACTTGCAATTTTACCCTCTGACCGAGATACCCTACCCTCTCACTGATCCCACTGAATGGGGGACAGATAGAGCCTCCCAGCTGCTGCCATAAACCATCCCTCTCTGTATCATAGCAGTGATTCCATGCTTAGCAAAGAAACCTGTATTTTGATCCAGGACATTTCAACAACAGAAGCAAAGGCACAGGAATCACAGCCAGCTGCTCCTTGTTTGTGATCCCTGAACACCCCAGAGCCTTTCTGCATTCCTGTGCTAAACCATGCACTGCTGCAAAACAGAGAGCCAGAAAACTTCCATCACAGAGCTGCCTGCTCCTCCCGAATGGTTTACCAAGCCTTCAAACACTGTCTGCCAATCCAGCCCAGGATACAGCAATGCTAGAGATGTCTTCTTAACTCACTGCTCCATGAGAGCAAGGTGCTGCCCCAAGCATGAAGCTGACACAGAAAGGTTTCTCTTCTCATCTTGCCCAAAATCCTGTTGCTTTGCTTATTCACAGGGAAGAGCACAGCCCCCCTGCCTGACATAACAGGATTGTGTCCAAAGGCTGACAAAGCTGCAGGAGATGGACTTTCAGCACAAGCTCAGAGACACAATTTGTCCTGTCACGACAAGAAGCTGCACTGCCACAGCTCTCACCCCCACCACTGACACCATGGAAAATCCAATCGGCCTTGGCAGGAGGTCGACTGCAACAGGCACTTCAAGGGATTCATCCTTAGAAGGGGAAGAGTGAAGAAGTCCTGAGACCTCGTTTGGCAGCTGAAAGGTGCCTAATGTGTGTCTGATGCCAACATGAGGAAGAGAGGTTGGCCTGCCTTGTTTAGCCCTGTGTTCCAGGTTAATGGCTCAGTCAGCTGCTGAACCAAAGCTCACTCCATGTGGAAGCTGCAGTGGCTCTCAACAGCTGCAGGGTACAGGATAGAATGGATAGCTGAGTAGATAACCATCCCATTTCTATCCCATGCCTACACCTCCCTAGACTACTGGAGCTGCTGCTGAGGGACCAGGAAAGCAACATCTCACAGACACGGCTGTCTGTCACTGCGGGAGAGTAGGAAGAATGTAATTGCACAGCTCCCACCAACTCCTGCACCCTGTGCCCAAATGGCCAGAAAACATTAGGGCGTTAATCTTCCCCATCACCTGAATATAAGCTAAAGGAGATAACTCTCAGAGCCAAAAGCAATGGAGGTGACCAGTGCAACAAGTCCTGAGGGAGACGAGAGAGCAGCACTAGATGATCGCTAAAGGAGCAGAATTAGCGAAGTACTGAAGGTCTTAAAGCCAGAGGCCTGAAATGGAGAACATCTTAGAACAACCTCTGTGAGCCACCCTTGGCAGCCACAGACTGATGGGGAGTGATTTTGGGAGGTTTTGTTCATGGCTTTTTTGGATCCAGTCTCCCTCATGCCAACATATTTGCTTTAAGGGCTGCAGTTCTGCCCTTTCACACTTGTGTATATCCCACTCCCAGCTAAGCTCAGGACAGCCTCTAGGAGATGAGCTGCTTGGCTTTGCTTGTTGTGTCTCATATTTACAGCTGCTGTTCTTTTCATCATCTCTTCATACACCAAACCTTCACCTTTGGCTCCAGACCCATAAATGTGTCTCAACACACAAATTCAGCACTGGCAGCCTGTTCTCCAGCACCCCCATGCTGCTCTGCACCTCTCTTAGAAGGCTTTTTTTGCTGTACAAGTGAAGCTTGGAGCTTTCCTAACAGAGCCATTTCATGCAAGTTTTCTCAGTGAAACACAGAGCATAGCTCATGTTCCTGTGTGTGAGCATGAAAATTGCTGCACTAGGTTTTAAGTCTTTTCATCAGAGCAGTTTTTACAGCATGGACTGTATAATGAACATTAGTATAAAAGCAGATCTATTAAAAGGTGTCTTCAATGTCATTGTGTAAAAAAAAAAATCTGCAATTTTTCCACCTTTCCCATCCCATGTTGCATTTCAGGCATGTTCTAAGTTTGCTTTTTGTTTGTTTTTTTTTTTTTTTGCATAGTCTTCTTTCAGGCCTGTAGTCACTGGAAGAAAGGACAGTGTAAGGAGATTTTCTTACAGCTTTGATAACACACTATGAAGTCAAATACTGAGCTGCAGAAGAGAATAACAGACTAAAAATCAATGCATTAATTGAACCTCAGGTAAAATTCAGTTGTACAATGTTTTATACTGGACTAGTTCATAAAAGTAGATAAAACAAGACTCAGTGGGAAAAACAGGTTTGTTCCTCTCACAAAAATATATACCCTAGATTCACAAAGAAAAGTTCTCTTCACAGTTCAGAAATCACCCAGGTTAGCCCTAAGCACTGAGGGCACAAATCGAGTTCTCTCTGCTCCCAGGGCACACACTCTTGAAACAGTTCTATCCAAAGGTTAACACACAAAGCAACCTTGCACATTTTTCTTAGGGCACCATCATAAGTATGGAAAAAAATGCTTTGGAGTGAAACAGACTGCAACTAAAATAAGGGAAAAAACAGCTTTGGTAAGCTGCCAAGTGACATCCCTGTCAGAGTGATCTAGAGAAGATTTGTTTTCCAGCAACACCATAACTGTAACCCCATCATCTGTCATTCCAACCCTTGGCTTTCAAGGACAGCCACACATCAAAGCAACCAACAGACATGGTGATGGAGGAAGAAATACCGAGCTACAAAGAGATGGCAGACAAGCACATTTTCCTGGGATATTTGTCTGGGAGCTGAGGCTGCTCAGCTCAATACAATTTGACCCAGTAAGACCATGATCTGCAGCTCATAAACCACGCAAATGAGTTGCACAACCTTGCTCATCCATTCCCAACCTGCCCCTTGTGCCACAGGGACTCCCAGTCTGTCCTTGTCCCTCTGACCTCACACAAACACAGCTGTGTGTCAGGCACCACGGAATGGGCCCCTTCTTACCCCAACTCAGCAGAGCACCCCCTCCCTGGGCTCCATCACTTCAAAGTCTTTATTGTAAATAAACTATTCTGTACCTGTCACAGGTGAAAAGGAGAACAGCCTTTAGTGAGCAACAGTTTGAATTAGCTAAATATTGTGACAGACAATCTGCATATACACAAAGTGGTTTTTATGTATTCAAGCATCAGCCATTTAAAACAACAAAGTTTTCTTTTCTACACAGGAGGAAGGATAGATAAACTTCCTGAGTCTGTTAAGTACCTCCATTACAGCATGAAAATAGCACAGCAAGAGTGTTTGTTTAAAACAGCTTAACTGCAACAGAACACCCAAATCTTCTTAGTTGATAATGGAAATGGTTTGGGTATGATTATCCATTTTCAACATATTTATGTCATACTTCAGAGAAAGGCAAAACTAATGTTAGAGCAAAAGAATACTTCAATGTAAAATTATCTTGACTCTTGGAGCAAAGAATATTCCTATTAAGTCTACCACCTGGGGTTTAAATTTCACATTTTGTTTACAATTTTATTTTTTAAACAGGGTACCTCACAGGTATTGGGGGCCTGTATCAGAGAGATTTTATAGCTCCTAGGTGTAATGCTCAGGAGCTGTTTTTCTTCCACTAACCCACCAAGCCTGATTCCATGGGGGTTCACAAGTGATGTCTCCAAGAACCATATGGAAGTTTGGGGGGTTTAGTTTAGGGTCTCTAGTCCCTCCTTTGTTACCACAACTTTGGATGGGACTGCAACTTTCCCCATCAAACACCAGCTCGGGCTGTGCATTTGCCCACGTTTTTGCACAGAAGTTACCAAAAGTCATGACTTTTAGTCCAGCCAGAAGAAAACTACTGCAGTTAATGCCTTACCAGTGAAGCAGCCACAGCCACACTTTGTTTGACCTGGTGAGCTCTGACTAAAGTTTTGCATGCCAGATAAATGTCTCAGCCTGGGTTTTGTTGGCTGTACTGAAACAGGAGGGATGAGACAGTGGTGAAGCTCCATACAGAGAGACCTATACACACAGGAGGAGGTTAGAGGAGGAGGACCTCTGCTTTGCAGGGGTTCCATTTGAGTCTTCCCTCTGCTCCATGATTCCTGTGCCCTTGAACTCCAGAATGAGGAAAGTTTTTAATCTCTGCCACGTAGGTTTGCACTTTGTGACACAGAATCAAAAATTGGGCTGCACTGCTATAGCAGAAGGTGCAGACTGATGCAGCATTTTGCAAAGAGCAGACAGAAGGATTTCAGAAGTTACAGGAGGAGGAGTGTGTGTGTGTGTTTAGCACTGGTGGCAATGCAGCAGAGTCCAGCAGCAACTGCCCCAACACAGGCTTAACTCCTCTGGAAGGCTGGAGATGGGGAAGGAATCTTCCTGCTTGAAGGAAGTGGTTGGAGACGTGCAGGCGGAGATGGGAAGTCTGCACAGGATCAGGTGTTATAGGAAAGAGAACAAAATCTTCTCCAAGACTCCGAACACCCAATGGCACAGCAGGAAGAAAACTCAGAGCCTGTATTCATTGGGCTGGGGAAAAGGCTCCTGTGATGGAAAAGGCTGTAAGTTGGTGACTTCAGGAGAAAGGTTGCTGCTCCACTTTCAGGTCAGCAGCTACAGAATAGATTTAGTGCCATGATGTCAGATGAGGGGCTGGAAGTTGTTTTCTGCACAGTGTTGGAGGCAACTGAGCCTAAATCATATGGTGGCACCAGAAGAGAGAGTGAGGGGAGCGCTGAGTAACAGCAATGGTGTCTCCCTGCTGGGGAGAAAGCTCTCACATATTCTTCTTTCAAATGGATGTGTCTCTGAAGTGCTTGAGCACTAATCCTTGCAGCATGGGGAGCAAACAGGAGGAATTAGGAGTCTATGTGCATTCCAGGGTTGTGAACTCATTTGGGTCACTGTCACAGGTGCCTACAGGCTCATGTGCCTGGAGGGCTCTGATGGATGGATACAGTTCTTCAGACAGAACTGGCCAGAAGAGCAAGGATGGTTAACAGTTGGGTACAGTGATCTTAGAGGTCTTTTCCAAACTAAACAAGTCTATAATTCCATAATAGGGAGATTCCTTAAATATGAGAGAGAAGAGGAATGTGTAAAGCTTTATTTTCAGGTGGATGATGAATCAGCTGAGAGGTAAGAAGTCCTGCCCTGGGCAACCTACTCTGGTTTACACTGCTCTGGGACTTGGCATTGCCTTCAGAGATGCACATTTGTCTAGGACAAAGGCCCTAGGCAGAAAACAAAGCTTTACCCCAAATACAGCAAATGTGAATTTTAACCTCCTTTTCTCCCCTTGTTCATAGGATTTTTCACTTATTTGACTCCTCTCTGCTCAGAAAGGGAGAAAATTAAAGCTGAAAGCAAGGACTCCAGGGGACTCATTAACTATCTAAGCCTAGGCACAGACTTCTGCAAATGATGGACAATAGATGTTAAATTGATCTCAGCATGTTCCTACACAATACGAAGGTGAGGCTGAGCATGTCATCCTTAACAACCATGCCATGCTCAAACAATACTGTCCATTAATTACACAAATCACACACAGGCCTACAATTTTACAAAGGCTTTCAGAAGTCATTTTTTGTGGAATTTCCTGAGATCTCTCTGTGTGTCTCCTTTACCTAGCAGGTGTCCTCATGTGGCTAGTGGGCTGTAAGAGTTATTGAAAGGTTGTTCTTTGGTGCTTCAGGCTTGTCTTTTACATGTGTAGTGTGTACATTTTGCAGGAAGCACATTACAGTAAAGCTAACTCTCCCCATCTAGAATGAAGCAGAGGACTCAGCTAACAAATCCAGAGATGTTCAAGCAAATATCTTCAACTAATGTCCTTTGGACAAAATAGACTGAATATCCCAGTACAGACAAATGGAATAAATTTCACATACTTTGGCAGGGAATCTGCCCTTGAAGAAATGAACCAAGATGGACAGATGGACTTTGAATCCACGAGAGGCAGGGAAGGGGAGCTAATCAGAGCTATTTGGCACACAAATGTCTACAACATTCACCACCCTGAGAGAAGACAGGCTTGCACATCTGCACCTTCAGGTTCAACAGGTCCTACCTAAAATAGCATAGGCTGGGAAGGACTTTCAAAGAGAAATAACTTTTTGTGCACCTCATTTCTTCTGGGCCCTGTCAGAAAGACAAGACCTGGTCCACAAGATCTCCCTTTTTCCTTTTTGAACAAAGACAGTCCAACAGAAGGGCAGAGCACATCCAGTGAGAGTGACCACAGACAGCAGTCATCACTGAACACTTCTGTGCTGATGAGAAAGGTTCAAGGTCAAGCAGGGAAATGAGGTCAGCATCAGCAGTTACAGGACCAGGCATAGGCCTACCTAAAGCACACTCAAGAAAAGAGCAAGATAAAGAGTCTGAACCTAGGGCACCTTTACAACAAAGTTTTTTCTCAATACCATGATCCCAGGTTACATCTGCTGTGTTTTGGAACCACTCCTGGGAAAAGCCACGGTCCCAGGAGGGTGGGCAGAGCCCATTTTGTTTGCTCAGGTCCTGGGAGCACCAGAAGAAAAAGGAAGTAATGACAGATGATTTTAACTGTTGAACAGATAGGAGTCAGAAGGACTTAGCAGAGCTTAAGAGTGAACCCAGATCTCCTGAATCCTTATTCTGTGTCTGGCCCAGGAACTCTGCCACAACACTCAGTCACCTTATACACCTTAGGAAAAAAAATAGTGATTCTTAAAAGAAGTTCAGAGAAAAGATTCGTTTGTCTTGTCCCACCTCTTCCCAGATGGATGAAGTTATCCTTCTTCAAATAGGAGAAATGATACTTTGAGAGTGCTTTTTATTAATAATGGAGCAGAAAAAAAAAGATGTGCGAGAACTGCAGAAAGTCTGCAGGGCTGAATGGACTAATTGGAGACAGATGGTCAGATACAGGCTCTTAGAAGCATGAAGATCAGCTAAGAACATCTGAAAATCACTTGAAATTCTGAAAGAGGAAAATCACATATTTTAGTTCCGTGAATCCAGCTGCAGTCTTCAGTAATGAAACCCAACGCAGCTCAGTAAACATGAATGTGGTCACAACTGACACAAGACCACAGATTGTATGCTGACCTAGCTGTAGATGCTCTCAGCAAGAAACCTGTGAGAGATTCAGCTCCTCTTGTTATTCACTGTTTCACCCCACCATTGCCATCTTTGACTGCATGTTTGTAACATCTGCCTTAATCTTCCTTCACTTTCTCCTCCCACAAACTCTGCTACCCCTTCCTGTGACCACCACTCCCACTGCCTGACATTTACACCTCTGCTCATTGCAGAAGGAGTGACAACAGGCCAGGGTCGACTCCCCATCCAACAAGCATGTGAAGAATTCCCCAAGTGGATTAAGACTTGACTTCATAAGCAGTGTGTGTGTAGGTTTGATAGACCCAGTCAGTGACCCCATATCCTCCCTGTCACCTTTTTGGTCTCGAGAACAAGCAGAAATGCTGGATTGAGGCAACCCCGTGGTCTGGGACAGGTGACATGGATGGGACAGATGACTTACTCCTCCAGAGGAAAGTCTGATCTGCCTTCTCATCACCCAGCCACGCTGCTGCTCCACACAGACAACAGACAATTCCATGTGGGAATGACATTGAACAGCTTCCTACGAGGGACCCCAAAATGAACAATCCTCACTTGTACCCAGTCTCTGAGCCAGAGCTGCAAGTGTTCCAGGAGGCAATGTGGGAGGCGTGGGGATGCCCATGACTGCAGTGTGATGCCCAGATAGAGGGGAGCAGCTTCTCCACCAGCTCTGCCTCCCTGGCAATTGCCTGGCATCCCCCTGTCAGCAGGAACCCCGGGGAGCTCAGACCTTCACTGCTGCAAACAGCACTGATCTTTCATGCTGCAAATGGGGCCATCAATCTCTGGCTAATGCAGCTTGTTAAAACAGCAGCCATCACTTTGATGAAGCAGCACAGTGAGAATGTAGTTTCCTAGCTGTCACTTTTAGGGAGATAAGCTCAGAGATCTCAGATAACTAAGATGTTACAGGAAACTTAAAACGCAGTGGACAAACCTCACCTCACTATCTCTGTCCACTCTCAAGGTTTTTTTTCCTCTTCATTATATTCCTTTGGAAGTTCTCTACACATGCTGCAGTCACTTCTCCTTTCTCCTATGTTTAGTACAGGGGACTTTTACTCCATCTACTCAGAAACAGCATCTGTTATGTTCCTAAGTCAAATATATCCCAGTGGAATTGTAACTCTCTGTGGCACATAAAACACACTGTGTGAAGTCTCAAATAAGGGAAAGATTGCCTCCAGGAAACAGCACCACAGCACGGACAGGGTAAGTCAGAGCAGAAGATATTTGGACAGAGATAGAGCTGCTCTTTCTTTATAGGGACACTGTGCCTGCCAGTTTGATGCTAATGCCTCTCCCATCCAACATTTCTCTCCCCTATTTCTCCATCTTCAGTGTTTCCCTTTTGTTTGAGGCTCCCTGCCATCAGGCTTCCAATACTGTGAATTTCTTCCCAAACACTGGTTATTTTTGAAGCTGCTGATGTGACACAGCTCTAAACTTTTTCCTTTAGGGGTGGGGGTTAATCATTTAAATTCAGATCTTTGCTATTAAAATCCATCAGACAACAAATGAATCAAGGTAATGAGACAAGACTGTCACTTTGTGGGAAATCAATGTCATGGTGTTTTAGAAGCAAATTCCACTTTACAGTCACATTAAAAGAACGAATCTATCTAGGCCTCTCATTTCAGTGTTGATTTTGAGACATGCACCATCAAACACCAGCTATGCAGCCTGTGCAGAATATGAATACAGGCACACTGCACTTCCCAAGACTTTTGGATGAAGGCTTCCTATTTTTTTGTGCAGAATATGAATACAGGCACACATCTTATGTTTGGAATAGATGGTGCTAGACTGCACTTCCCAAGACTTTCGGATGAAGGCTTCCTATTTTTTGTAGCTTACTAGTCACATTCAAAGTTTTCAGTAGAAATAAATAGTAAGTGTTAAATGTGGTTACACAGGGCAGTACTGTTATCTCATCCCATAATTACAGCAAGATGCTGAATCCCTCTTGGAAACACCTGTCCTGCAGAAACCTGCAGTTCTTGTAAGAAACCCCCCAGGAAAGCCATTATGAAACCCTCAAACAGTGTCCTGGTGAGGAACAATGTTTTCTGAAGCTCATTCTAGGAAGCATTCTGCAAGCAGAAGTGTGATCCCGTGGGCTTGAAGACCCAAGGGGTTTTTCCTTGCCAGCCTCTTTGCCAGGTTCCCAGCTCCTGGGTGTCTCCACACAGCAAAGCTTTGCACTTTGATACGTGCAAAGATACAGATGCTCACAAAACACAGAACAACACAAACAAAGAACAGTGCCTTTACTGGCCCCCACACCACCAGCAGCACTCACATGAACAAAATCAGCAGCCCCACCTAATTGCAGTCTACCTTGGCAGCACAGAGTTCCTTTCTCCTCTGCTACAGAAGCAAGCACAAATATCCTTTAGAAGTCCAGAACAGAGGGGCAGGTCTTCTTTTGGGTTTATTGTTGTTGCTGTAGTTGCTTTGCTTGTTTTGTTTTCCCAAGCTAAATATTCAACAGGAGATCTTCTCCTTGGTCACAGGGTGTGGTTTTTGCAAGTCACCTTTGAAGCGAAGACTTTAGAGATGGCTCTCTGCTCTCTGCCCACCTGGAAACCTGCAGCCAGGCCCATCAGATGGGCTGCAAAAACCCCACAAAAGCTGAGGTGATTATTAGCCATGGGGACTCCTGTTATGGAGGTCTAACAGCTTGGGTCAGGAACAGCAGCAGCACCAAGCATGAGGCTGCCTATTCCCCGCAGGGAGTCTGCAACAAGGGGATCTGGGTCTCCAGGCTCTGACACAGACAAAATACCTGGAGCTTCCTGTTAAAGAAGCTTTGCTTTAGAGGCTCTTGGAAAAGACCCTGCTGACTTGTTGGCTGTGAACTACAGTCATGAGCCCAAAGATGATAAAACATTCAGAAGGACTGGAGGGCACTCCTTTCTTGTGCAACACCAGCTGATTGGTTTAGTGTAAACGCTGTGAAGTACAGCTATCCCTCTGCAGTGAGATTTTGGACTCATGCTTTGGATTAATCTCTTTGGAGAATGCACAGAATTATTTTAAAAACAGACCCAAACACCATGGCAGGAGTTCAGTATCATTGCAGGAAAACCTCAAGGAAACTTTTTTCCTGGCAAGACCTCCCGAGTGTTCTCTGCTTAGGCATGGCAAGCAGGTAAACATATGTCATCAAAGTAGGTGTGTGCCTTAGGATTAAACTCCAGGTGGAGTCCTGATCCTGTAAATTGCCTCATATAAGAAGGCTGCTGTCCTTGTCCGGAGCCCATTGCAGGATCAGGACCTCTTTGCACAGCAAAGTGAGCTATTCCAGGGAGTAGATCCAGAGCAGTGGTGACTGTGTCACAGTTCGAGGACCCAGAGACAGAACATCCTCTCTGTTCCAGCAAATTGCTCTCAATGCCAACAGTCCGAGGTCCAGCCCAACCCCATGCACCTTCTTAACTCTAAATGATGCTGGTTATTTTCCTAGCAAACACTCACAGGCTTCACACTTCCTTCACGAGGGGCTTTGCCCAGCAGATGGGTTTAAATCAGCCTGCCATGGCCAAGGAGTCACACCAAACTCTGCTGTCCCCCGGATTTCCCTGCTGCCAGCCCACGGGCTGAAGTGGGAGCCTCTTTGGGCCAGATGCTGATGTTTTTATTCACAGCCATTTCCTCGCCCCACAGCTCGCTACAGGCACAGCGGGATCTCCCCTTTCTGCTGCTGCGCTTGCGGACTCAGAACTGAAACCTTGGTGCAGGGAAGCCCCCAGGAACCCGGGTAAAACCCCGCAGGAGCTCATGGAAGCCAAGCGCCATTCTCCTGCCAGGTGAAAAGGGCAGGACTTGTCCCCGGGCTGGATCTGCTGTGTCGCACTCGCGGCGCTGTGTCGGCGTGCCCTCTGTCGCCACAGCTGCGAGTTTGTCACCTGCCCGCGCAGAGCCGCAGAGCCGCTCACGGCAGCAATTCCTGCGCTCCTGATGCTGCTGCTCCTGCAGCCGCTTGCAGTCCAGTGCCTTGTCCAAGTAGTGCTCCTTCCCTGGCTGCCCAAACAGAGCAGCACCCACTGATGAACCCCCCTTCCCGCCAGGAGTTTCCCTAAATTGGATTAGTGGGGATCAGTGACCCACAGCTGCTTGCTGAGCTGAAGGTGTGCACCCATCTCCCTCACAGGCTACTCTGCAGTGTCTCCATGCTCAGCTCTGGTCCGGGAAACTCCTGCCCATCCTCTTCCATGATCCTGTGAGGTGTGGGCTGCATGCAGCTCAGCACGTGTTTCACCCCAGGAATGTTTAAATTGATAGCTCTGTGTCACTCACACCTCACCAGCCTGACTTCCAAATTCAAAGTGAAAGCTGGAGGTGCTTAAGACATGGCTCAGGATACTCTTTTCCTCTTCCACACTCCTTCCAGGGAGAGAAAGGCAGGCACCTTTCAACAACAAGCCACAGGGAAGGTATGACCTCCCCTCTCCCTTTGATTGGGCTGCTCAGGGCAAGGCTTTACAAATAAGCACTGAAACAAGTCTGGGTTTAGCATTTTAGCAGAATGGAGTCGTGGCCCCATTCTCTTCCAGGAAATAAGTGTCTTTTCAGACCTACTGTACTAATGAGATAGAGTTTCTTGAGAACCACCATTATACTCATGTTCTCAGCCAGTGGAAATGGCACTTTACCCTTGTTATAAAGCTTATTTATGGCCCAAGCAAGCTGGAAGAGAATTTAAATTCTCCCCTTGATTAAGCACTCTTCTTGAAAAGCTGGGTTCACTGTTGATGGGCAGCACAGGACTTAAACAGGACTTCTGTGCATTTCACACTTTCTGGCTTCCTGAACCCTGCAGGAATCTTTCTTGTCTGCAGCAGACAACAGACACAGAACATGGTGCACAGGCAGACACACACAGTCCCACAGGTAGTGCTGTCTCCGTGGCTTGGCACAGGACAAGGGACAGCTCCAGGCAGCCCGACACGTGGGACTTGCAAGATCCTGTGTGTCCCTCCACAGGAGCCCCTGCAGGGGCACAGAGAGATGGGGGATGGGGGTACATGACTTGCAAATTAACACCTCTCTGAATTTCAGAGACCCCAATGTGTACCTAACCACTGGCGTTTTAATGGGCACTGTATAATTAGTGAGTAAAAATAACATTAGGTGTATTACCATGAAAATGGGAAGGGGCTTTACTGCCTGATAATTAAAATCTTATCTCTTTAGGTAGCATATGGAATCAAGGAACAGGCATTTTTGCTTAGGGTATAGAACCAAATGGCACAAGCAGTAACTGTGTTTTATCTCTTGGTAATGCACAATAAAAGGTTCAGATCTACCTTTATAAAAGGCAGCAGTAATCAAAAGCCAGCACAGACTCTTATCAAACATTTCAAATATGCTAATATTTATTGACCTTTTTTTGTGTCTCTCATTTTTTTGTGAGATGTTTTACTTATTTTAATGATCTGATGGTGAAATGTTTTAATTATTTTAATGACCTGGTGGTAAAATGGAGATAAAAATGTAGACAAAATTTACCCAGTTTCTCTTGAAGTTTGCTCAATGTGACTACCAAAAAGAACTGTGTGTACCATGTGCATATGGGTCAGTGTGAGTTTTGGGGGTTCATTATTCCCAGTGTGGATAGATCAAAATATGAGAAAGAAAACTGCAAAAGGGAAGGTAAAATTACAACAAGAGTGTTCCCAGAGCTGTGCTCATTTTGGATCAGGAAACCACACCAGTAATATCCCATTCCAAAGGCCCCAACACCATGCAGCAACTCCTGCAGCGTTGGACAAGAAGGGGAAGGTCTGGCTGGGTTGGACCCACTGCTTGTCAATGAGGCTGGAACAGCCCCTGCACTTGGACTTCCAGGATCCAAGTGTCATTCCATCTGTGCCTCTCGAGGCATGGAGTGCTGCCATTTAGTTCTGAGATCACCAAAATAACAAGGACACGAAACTGTTGGAGCAGGTCCAGAGGAGGTCAAGATGTCCAGAGGACTGGAATGCCTCTCCTGTGAAGACAGGCTGGGAGAGCTGGGGGTGCTCAGCCTGGAGAAGAGAAGGCTCCAGGCAGATCTTCTAGCAGCCTTCCAGTACTGAAAGGGGGCCTGCAAGAGATCTGAAGGACTTTTGACAAGGGGCATGTAGTGACAGGATCAGGAGGAATAGCTTTAAATGGGAAGAAAGTAGGTTTAGATGAAATGTTGGGAAGGAATACTTTACAGTGAGGATGGTGAGACACTGGCACAGGTTGCCCAGAGCAGCTGGGATGTCCCATCCCTGGAAGTGTCAAGGCCAGGCTGGATGGGGCTTTAAGCAACCTGGACTAGTGGAATGTGTCCCTGCCCATACCAGAGGGGTTAGAACTAGCTGATCTTTAATGTCCCTTCAGACCCAAACCATTCTATGATTCCATGATAACGACATTTCTTTGAAACCACCGAATTTAAACCTTCTCAAATGCAATTTTACTTTTATTAAGCAAAGCTTTGCACACTGATGGAAAGAGTCCAGAGCTTGCATTCATAAAGCTAAGTTATTGCTACCAATAAAAATAAATAGATGGCAATTACTGAGGAATTACATTTAGAGCAAAAACGACTGAATTTATTACCCCTCTGAATATGTGCAGCATAATATGCAGCAAAGCAGAAGTTTGAGAAGGAGTGGGCAAAGAAACTTCTCTTTCTCTTTAATGGTGAAGCCAAGAGGCAGCCAAGCTCACACAATATCTGAAATCTGAAGCTACATATGCAGAGGGCCTCTAGGTACAGCACTCATGTGCAGATAACAGCAAGTAGTTCAGTGAGGGGTGTAATGCAAAAAGAGCAGAGACAACTCTGCATAAAATGAGAACACCAGGCTGGGAAAAATCCTATTAGATAGATGCCTTCTGTTAAACTTTATCCCCTACGACCAACAGGTTTTAGTCAAAATCCACTGATGCTCTTTCCACTGATGCACCAAGCTCTGGGCAGCAAGCCTTGTTGCAGGTCAGAGCCCTTTGCTTTGCCTGCGGAGTGCAATTCATGTGGAACACACTTGAAAAGTGGACAAGGTTATCAAGCCCAAAAGTACTTCCAAGGGTATATATGTGCCTCCACTTCAGGAGGCAAAAATCAAGTTCCTGGTGTAAAAGCATGACTGCAGCTTTTATCAGCTTTTCAGCCTGTGGGCACTGTGCTGTAATGGGATTGTGAGGCAAGCAGAGGATGCTCCCACACAGTACAGCCCAGACCATCCTCAGATTAATAATGACAGCTTCCAACACACATTCTTTTAATACAATATTGCTATAATAGAGACTTTTTTTTTTTTTTAGAGCATTTAAAAGCTGGGAAATTTTAAATGATAGTTCCCACAAGTTACCTTGAACTGTATTCTCAGAAAACCTAACACACATCTAACTACTGTGGAAATATGAGGTACATTTTTCTCTAAAGTGATAATAGTTTCCTGGTTAGGAAGTGGCAGTGCAATGGCTTAAAAAAAATGTTCTGAAACAGCTTCCAGATGATGTCCTTGAAAAATGAAGAACTGTCCAAAACCAAAATCTGCACAGATTATCTTACATATGCTGTCTCAAGAGTAGAGACCCTTGCTCCCACCCAACTCACCCAGGGATGCAGCTCTGGGGGAGATGGGTGTGCAGGGCTTTGGTTCATTTGTGACATGTCTGGTGCTCAGCTTCCTCACTTCTTTAGTCCTGATCATCCTTTCTCTTCCAGACATATTTAACCAGGGATGGGCTCTGTCCTAGGAGCATCACTGAGGAGATGCAGCACTTGCCACACACAGACTGATTGCTTGGTCCCCTTGCATCTAATACCCCCATATGAAGTCCCAGAATTCTCTTGCCACTGTGCTGGCAGGCTGTTAAAGACACCTTCCTTTAATTTAAAGACTCACATTGATGGAGAACTCAGTCCCTTGGCAATCAGGCTGATTGCTCTCTCTCTTGAAAATCTACATTGTATTTCTACATTTATTCTCACTGACTTCAATTTCCAGTCACTGGGTATTACATCCTTTCCTATTAAGAAGCCCTCTAACACCTCTTCTCCCTGGGCAGTCATTTCATCAGGTTCTTTGTGACATACTAAACAGGCTGGCAGCCTTATTTAGGCACCACAAGACATCTGGTCCCAGCCCTGACTGCTCCTCCTGCTCTGTAGTTCTTTAATTTCAGGATGATATCTGGCTCCTATTAGCCCAAGACTAGAGCAAAAAGGGACATCACCACTGTTGCAATAGGAACAGAGTGGGATAGCCAGGAAGTCCCCCACCAGGTTTCTTGTGAAGATTCCAGGCTTTTCAGGGTTTTTTTGTTTGTTTGTTTGGGCTGGGTTCTTTTAAGAGAGAGAGAGAGAGACTCTGGGTGTTTTGTGAAGACAGATCTATTTAGCTGATACAGGGGCAGGCAAGAACTCTAATATCCATGAGGGCAACTGGGAATGCTGCTGTAGGGGCTTGTGTAGTCCAGAACAATCCTCAGGGAAGACCTACACCACTCACCTTGTCACAGACAGGACATGAAGAGTGCATTTGGGATCATCACTATGACTCTTCTGACCACAATGCCACTGACATCCTGAGACATTTTTCTGATGTTGTGTATGAAGTCAAAGCCGTGAAGAAAGGCATCCCTCAGGAACTGTGCATCTCTGGAACTGGAAAGGTAGGACAGCTTCTTCATGTACCTAATGGAAAGCCTATATTTGGCTCAGGCTGCTTAAATACCAGCTTAACCTGCTCTCTCCAAAAGTGCCTCAAGACATCTCTATTTGTTCCTGAACTCAGCAGCTTGAGGCTCTGCTCACAAGAGTCCCCATCAGGCTGTGCTGACGTGGGGTTTGGGGCCAGGGTCTGCAGCAGCAGGATCAGGATGTCCTTACAGGCATGGACCAGCTTGCCAAGAACTCCGTGCCCCCTTGTTACAATCTGCAGTGGTACAGCAGGCTCCACATTTCTTTCCCTGTGGGCATATCTGCAGCCACTTCATCCACATTCAACCTCCCTGGCTTTCCAAAAACTGTCAGAATGACCTTTTGACTGACGTATGCTCCAATTTTTCCTCCAGCAGTGACATCCTCTGTGCCCTGTGGAACCAACCCCTGACTTCTCTAAATCAGCCCATTCCCCCATTCCTACTCACAGTTTCATTCAGATTCTCTCAGGGTTATCTTGCAGCTGGGCTTCGTGCAGTCTGACCCTCTGTGGGGAAAACTCCCTGAAAGCAAAACCATCCCTGCTCCTGCTGCAGCAGCACAGCTCACACCCTGCTCACTGAAGGACCAAAGCACTTCAAAAGAGCTGGAGAGAGTCCCTGACTCTGACCTCATATGGGAGAAAGAGCAGGCAGGAGGCATGGGCATGGGAAACGTCCATCCTTCATGCTCAGAGCCCTGGTGCAAGCATTCTTCCAGACACAGCTGGGCCTGGCTTGGTTTCCCAGCTGAGTGTGGAAAAGGCCTTTCCTCCTCATTTTTCCAATAGTCAGACCGTATGAAGAGTACTCGTTGTTTGTCAGAGCATGGATTGCCTGATTCCAGGATCAGGCTGATCCCCTTTTCCAGAGAAAGTCCACACCCACCAGGCTCATAATTCTTCCTAACTGGAGCCAGTGGTTGCCCAGTCTGTCTTTCCCTGGGCCCCTTTTTCCTTTCTTGGCCATTGCTGGTGGCAGTGAGCTGCAGCCTTCCCTGGTTCAAGAGGGCAGGCTCCTTGTCAGTCCTCCCAGCCAGATGGAAGAAGGCTTGGCTCCAACTCGTTCTGGATGAGCTGAGTCAGAGATAGGTGTTATTGCCATCCCCAGCACACATTTATCCCAGCCCCTGACACAGTCACACAGACATTTCTAGATGGCCTGGACACTGCCTGGGGCAAGGTTTTCAGGCCTAATCCAATGTCAGTACAACCAGCAGTTGTTGTTGATGTGTCCACCTGTCCTAGGAACCCCTTCAGGGGTTCTGTCCCAAATTTCCCTAAACCAGGACACCATTCTTTCTGCAACTGCTAATAACAGACCCCAAGCCCTTGGACAGATCTCTGTGGGACAGGACTGCCACACAAGGCATCCCATCAGTTTGACAGCTGGCTGCTCCCTTCCAAAACCTCCTCATTAGTAGATGGTGTTAATGCACAACAAAACAAATCCAAATCAAAGAAAAAGATTATTTTTTCATACATATATGCAAGAGACTTGCATTCAGAACTCTGTTGCTTACCCGTTTAAACTGATCTACAGATGACAGACAATGAAAAATAATCAAATAGGAGCTGACCTACAAGTCACAGACCCTGTAAATCAAGAGAAAGCCCTCTTTTTACTCACTGGCATTCTCACAGGTCTGCAGAGTTCAGCAGTGTGGTCCTGGAGCTGAGGCTGGGCAGACACATCAAGGTATTGGAGGTGATTTACCATTCGACACTAATTCCATCTAAAGGAAGTGCTAGGATGGGAACTGCATTTATGTCAACAGGAGTTCATGTTCTGCTCAGTTCCAAGTGCTTTTCTGAAAGACACAGTTCTGATTCCACACCTAGGAGGACAGGGGAGGAAAATTATCTCCTTTGCTTCTGAATGAATCCCAAGAATGTCTCAACTTCTGTGCCAATCTCCACCTGCTCCAAGGTCCTGTCCGAGGCTCCTGGACCCTTTTATCAACCTCAAGAGGAATGCACAGGACACACAATGTCCTGGAATGTCAGCCCAGTTCAGAGCAGAGGTGTAGCTTACAGGCTCTGAGTTCATCTCAGCTCCACTTTTTCCTTGGTACCCTGCTGGTTTGCAAAGAAATGTCTATTCCCATAGGAAAGAAAAAAGTGTTCCCAGCTCTTCAGTGGCCCAGCTGCTTCCCTAAGCTTTCATGCAAATGTCTTGGTTCTTTGGATTTCTGGATGATGCCTTCATACAAGTAAGCAGCCCTTGACAAGAGAGTGTGTATCCCAAGTTATTTGGTGGAAGTACCTGTCCCAAGGCTGCAATTCCCCTCTCCTCTGGCTCATTATCATGCTTGTGTGATGATGCTGGGCTGCCCAGCAAGAAGAAGGAAAAGTGCAACCTTCTTGAGTGTTGAGGGAATTTTTCTCACACCTCAGTGTTCATTTTTGAATTTTCCCAGCTCTTTCCATCTCACACAGAAAATCTGCAGGGCCTCACTTTACCTCATTGCATTACCCATCCTGGTGATGGGTCTTCCCTGGCAGCTCATGACAAAGCAATTCTATTCTGTGGGGGAAAGCTCTTTCTGACTGAGAGAGCTACTCACTGATCTCTGCTCAAATTCTAAGTCTGACATCCCATTGTCTCAGAGAGGTCAGCAGTCTGAAGAAACAGAAATTAATGAGAAGATCTGATCACTGCAGCTGCTTGGGAGAGGGGTCAGCTTCAAGGAGGTCTGTTCCCCTCCTGCATCTCTGCTCCCACTGCCAGAGATAATTCCTCACTTTTCAGCTTCCACCCTCAGGCAGAGCCTAGAAAAGCCAGTTTGAAGGACTGCAGGGCAACACCACTGACACACAGCTTCCCACTCCACTGGTCTCATGCAGAAGGTACATCTTTGAGCCAGAGCAAGAACTCTGGTCATGGGCCCAGGGGGAAGTGATGGAGCTTGGCTGCACCTAGAGCACACACTGCAAAATGAGGTACTGCTAAATGTGCTGGAAAACCAAGACAGCCCCAGAGGGAGATCAAAGTTAACACACAGCTTGACCCTTTTCCATACCCTGCACACAGCATGTGTTAGAACAGCTCTCCTGATGCACTGCAGCAGCCCTGTTTAATGGCAGCACAATCCAAAGCACTCTCATTTGCTCTGGCTGGGTATTGCTCGTGGAAAACAGAAAAAAAAAATTAAGGTAGCTGAAAGAGCTCATTTCACAGCAATATATTGTGACATTGCAACAAAACATCTTCCACAGAAAATTCCCAAGCAGTGTCTCTAGCATGGCTAAATTGATTCTGCCAGTCTACAACAGCCAGCTGCACTTGCTCATTCCTAGAGAAATGCAGAAATCTCACAGGACTCGAGACAAGATAAAAAGACATCCCATTGTTCCCTGACCACCACTGCACAGCTCACACAGTGCCCTGAAGCAGAGAGGCATTAGTGGCATTTCTGGATCCTTTTATAACACTTAAGCACAGCTATTCCATCCTTGTTAACTACCTGGTTTTCTTCATAGGCACTGACAAAGCGGGGGCTGTTCATAGCTGCCCTCTCAGGTGGAGCTGGTTTTGAGAATTCCCTTTTGTCTGCAGACAAGGGCTTTGAAGCTTTCACTTCGTGCCTGTGATCGAAAACTTCATCAGCTTTTCAGAGGGAGTGGAAGGACAGGGATTCCAATTGCTGAGAAACAGCCTTGTTGCAGTCAGGGAAAAATCATTAAGCCCTGATTGATTCTTCGCTTTCTTCTCTGTAGAACCACATTTTTTCAGCGATGGATTTCAGCAGGTAGCAATTGTGTGGCTGATCAGCCTCAGCCCAAACTGCAGGGAAAAGCAGAGTGGCTGGGAATGGAGGGCAGATTTCATTTGCTGCCCTCAGCCTGGGCACCCCACGTGCCTAAAGTAATGATGGCAAACATAGTTCTGCTTGATTTAAATTTTATTTAGGACCTGATTTTCTGCTCTCTACAGGACACCATTCTCCAACACCATCCTCATAGGCCAGGGAGAATTTTGCACATGCTGGTGTTGCCACCTGTGTATGAAAGCACATCTCAGCCCTCCTTTGGATCTGCTGGTGGTCGTGAAGAACCAGGGAAGAGCTGGCAGTGCTGGTGAAAGGGAACACAGCACAGCAGGAGCAGACTGGGGCTGTCAGACCCAAGTCTCACTGAACAGCTGGGTACCTGCCAGGCAGAGGAGCTCCACTGAATTGTGGAAGGGATTTTCAAACACAGCTAGAGAGCACAGATTTCCTCCCCTCACACTGGGAGACCTGCAGCACACACTGCATTGCAGACACAGGCCTGCATTGCTGTGCCAGTGCCTCACTGTGCCTTGCACTTGCTTTTTCATGGCTTGTGTTAGGACTGATCCTGAAAGCCAAAAACCCAGCGTTCACCTGATCCTCGACAGCTGCCATCCTGAGGCAGCCTCTCCCTGCCACCCCTGCTTTGGCCACCTGGATGGCTTTTTAGCAGCTCTAACCCTCTGCAGCCTTCCTAAGGGTCACTTGCCAGTGTGATAAGACCCATTTAACCAGGTTGGTCTCCAAAGAGGACCCCAGCCAGCTGACTGAGCCAATGCTTCCGGGCATCCGGGCTCTTCACTTGGAGAGGGAAGGGATGGGAGGTTTGTTCATGCCAAAATTCATAAAACAGCCACAAGGTAAAACATGGAGGGGTCTTCACATATATCACAGCCCCCTGCAGTGCAATCCATAAGCCATCTCTCACAGCAGCTGACAGTGTTGCTGGCAGATAAACTAAATTATAATTCCCCTACCCCTGCCACAGCCAAGTTATTTCTTCTTCACGTCTCTCCTCTAGAAACGTATGGTAACTAGATTATCCTCAAGCCTCCCAGGCTGCTTTAATATTGGATGGAAATTCAGAAGCTATTGCAGGTAGGAAAACAAAAAAAAGCAGATGCAACTACATGAGCCTCAGTCCCCTTGAAAAGTCTCAGTTCCTTATGCAGTGGAGGCACAGGGGAGTGTGGGTGAGCTACAGAGCACCTGGCAGGAAGGGCAAGTAGACAAATTCTCTGGCTGCAGGTCAACCCAGCAATTTCTCCCAGGCATCCTCTTGTTACTGCATACATGGACACATATTCCCAAATGTGACCACCATGGCTAACTGAATGCTCCTTCCCCTTGCACCTCACCAAACTTGTTCAGCCACACCCCTGCTCAGAAGGGTATCAAGTATCCTGTGGCTTGTCCAGGTGGTTTTCCACTTATGAAAGCTGGGCTAGTGAGGTGTTCCTGCTGTAGGAAGGTAGAGGAGCAGCTGTGTCCTCAACTGAATTCTTCATCCTGGTTTTTTTTTTTTCCTTGAATTATCCTTTCTCTGGACCTCAACATATTTTGCCCTTGCAAAGTGCAGACTTCCAGTATGGAGTATGTTGCTCAAACCCTTCATTAAAGCAACACCAGCTAAATGAGCTGCCCTAGAGATCTGATGAAAGCCCAGAAAATGTTAAAAATATTTGAAGAGGAAAAAAAATGCAACTGTTGACAGTGGTAAATGCATCTTAATTAAAACCTTGGAATGCACAATTCAAACACACTCCAGTCACCCTCTAATTCCCTGCAAAAGTTAATGAGATTAGTGTTTCTTACAGTGCCCCACTGATCCATGAAGTACAAAAAGAAAGTGAGAACTGAAAATGAAATATTGTGGTGCAGGGCTAGATGCTGTCACTTACAGGAGTATAATTGCAACAGGATCCCTTGCAGACCCTGCTGGCATTGCTCCAGGAAGCATGGTAGCAACTGCTGGGTTGTGCTGCAGGGACTAATGCTGTCTGGCCCTAAATAACTGAAGCAAAAAATGATGATGAGGAAGCTCACCTCATGTTCCAAATTAAAATCAAATATCAGGTATGTGGCTTTTCTGTTTCTTCAGTCCAAAGGAGGATATAATTACATCCTTGATTTATGAATACTAGAAGTTTGGTTTGGTTTTTTTATTTAATCTAAAGAGTCCCCAGAGTTGCACTGTTGGCAAAGCCTCTTGTAACTCAGGCCAACAGTGAGAGAGAGAGAATGTAACAACTCTGCAAATTCCCTTGCAGAAAACAGAGCAGCCTTGGTATCCCAAGGCTTGCAATAAACATCCCCTACTCACACCAAAAAAAGCCAAACATGAGGGTTCTTCATGTGTGCAAGTCTTTCAAGATCTATATAATCCATCTTAATGCAGAAAGATCACAAGTTTGATTTAGACTGGGTCAGGGCTAGCTATTTGCTTAAAGCAAACTCTCTGTTTACCCTGGGATAATCTGTGAGTGTTTCTGTGCCCACTTACGCTCATCCTCTCCCTGTTCAGGATGCCTGCTCACACACTGGGAAATTTAGTGAGTGAAATCTACTCCACAAAGTGTCCCACATGCCCTCTGGTGCAGAGGAGGTCTACACACTCTTCCAAGGGAAAGGGGATGAAATTCCTGCTAGTGGCCCTCAGGGAGCTTCAATGATCAGAGTATCTGACTCATTTTCTGGGGTTGGATGTCAGACAAAACATCACACTGCTCCACTTCTGCAGATGGATTTGGGGCACAGACCAGTATCCAGGAAGTGACACCTGCTTGGAATGACACTCTGCCAAGGGACAACTGCCACAGTCTCCAGCCACTGGTTTATTGCACAGCACAAAATTTCCCAAGGGAAAATAATAGGTATATGCACATCGTGGCTTTAGAGGAGTTTGATACAGTTTGGCTCTTGTTGGGGAGGGGTAGGGGGTTGGTGGGATTTTTGGTGTCATGCTCTTTGTGGCTTTTTACACAATACCACTTAGCACTATGAATACTACTGCTCATTAGTGAGCACTCTGTTACTTCCTGAGAGGGAAGAACTAGAGAAACTTCCTCAAGAAAATCACAAAAGGGGCACTAGAAAAAGTTGATATGGAAGAGTTGTAAATGATCAATTTTTATGGAAAGAAGGGGCAAGGGAAGAAGACAGGAAAAAATGTGTCACCTGAAGACACATGATGTTATTTTTGAAATTGCTGTCTGGCTTTATTATAGAATTATAGAATGGTTTGGGATGAAAGGGACTTTAAAGGTCACCCAGTTCTGACCCTCCTGCCACAGGCAGGGACACATTCTACCAGGACAGGTTGCTCATAGCCCCATCCAACCTGGCCTTGAACACTTCCAGGAATAGTGCATTCACAATGCCCCTGAGCTACCTGTGTCAATGCCTCATCACCCTCACTCACAGTAAAGAATTTCTTCCCAATATCTAATCTAAAACTGCCTTCAGTTTAAAGCCATTTCCTGTGGATCTGTCACTATATCAAAAATCCATCTCCCATCTCTCTTTTAGGCCCTCTTTAGGTACTTGAAGGCTGCTATAGGTTACTCTAAACATTTTTCCAAAATTTGCTGATTTTCTGAAGATGCCAGAAAAGGAGTTTTTAGTTGTTCCCACCCCCTGAGAATATCCTGTTAGTATTTCTCCCATGCTTCTATATTAGAGCAAATGAAAACCCATAAGCCCTTTTAAGTGTCTCATCAAGCAAGTTTGGGGTCTTACAGGGTCCCAACCACCTCTTTCTTGCACGTTAGAGGACCTGACTATAGGCTTAGAAAGAAACTCACCAGAACCTGTCAGTGAGGTAGCAAATGTAGAGAACAGCTCTTCAGGAGAAAGGGGGGAGCTGAAGACACCTGATGAGGTCCCTACCTGTGCCACAGTCATGGGGCAGGCTACCATGAGAGCTCAAAAAAATAAAAGGAGGGAGAGTAATTAAAATCCCCTCAATACAGTCCTTCTCATTCTGTGTCAGTGTTTTCCCTAGGCTCAGGAGCCTGATTCAGCAGCCTATGCAAGAAGGACTGATGATCAGTGTGACACACCATCCTCGCCCCATTCTTTCTCTGTGGGACATTTCAAAAGAGGATTTATCTAATCCCTTCCTACAACAAAATATTAAGAATATTTTCCTCCAGCCCTTTATACACCACCCACAGTGCCCTGCATTGGGACTTTACCTGAGGCCGTAAGATTCCTCTGCTTAAAAAGGGGCATTTCTGGGGCAACTGAAAGGCAGCCATCACCTTCCTGCTCACCTGAAACATATGCACATGCACACAGAGTGAGGTCCACCCCTCTCAGCACTTCAGTGAGACAACACTTCACCTCTCAGTCCCCTGAATCTGTCAGCTGGTTATTTCAGCTGTACCAGAAAGTCTGGCAACTAAGCCCTTTCCCTGGTCTTTCAAGCTTCTCAGCATGGGCCAGAGAGATCTTCTGGAAACCAAGGACTTACACTGGAGAATCCAACCACAGGGCTGAAAAGCTCTGCAAGCCCCAGAGAGACAAGATACCTCTCTCCCCCTGTTTCTCTTCTTCCTGGATATCACCTAGAAAAAGCTCATCTTCTCTAATGCAGCCCTTTCCTGTTGTCACAACACCTTTTATAATTGTAGGATGCGATGCTCTCCTCTACCACCAAACCCAAAATGTTTTCCCTACTGGCTTTGTTCCACACAGCCCCCTTGGGTAGGTACCCCTAAAACTTCCCTGCCTCCCTCACCCAAACCCCACATCTCCACATCAGGGGAAACAAGATACTGGACCCATCATCTCTGTCAGGAGTCCACACACAGATGCAAGCCAAGAGCCACGTCCCCAGGGCTCATTGCCTATTTCTTAGGTATGAAGTTTCCCCATGATCCTTGAAGCACATGACTGCAACTCTCCTCACCCCCACACCCCTTCCCAGTGTTGTATCACATGAATCTGTCCACACTTCTGCCCAATCCTTGAGGATCACAAAGCAAAAGTCCCTGTCTCATGCAAGACTGATGCTGCTATCACCAAGCCACAGCTTTGTGGCTGGGCTTCAAGGTATGTGGTCATCAGCAGGAGATAAAGTCTGCATCAGAGCTGTGATGATTCAGGGGGTTTTAGGGTGGTTTTTTTTCCCCCACCAGCCAATAAGAGCACTCACAGAGGCACTTCTTCTCTGGCAGGAAGCAGGGCAGTTACTCCTCTGGCTGTCGGGCTCCTCTTCTGACGTGCTGGAGATGGCAGAGAAGTTTGCCTGCACCTTCACTGCACTTTGCTGTTTGGCACTCTGGAGCCTCACCGGGACTTCAGCTGGTAAGAATGGAAAATAATTGCTGTTTTCCTTGTGGTTTAGGTTCTGTGAGTGCTGCTACGTAATGCTCTGGTAAGTAACAGCCTTTCTCTGACTGCTGCCCATGCTGGCTCAGCACTGCAGGGCTCAGGCTGCAGGTGAAAACCCAACTGCTCAAAGACTTTCTCCTTGTGTAGTGAACCATGCTACCCAGAGATATCATTTAGGGGTTTTAAAGTCAATTTATGGTTTTAACTCATTTGTCAGTGTTTAAACTCTGCATGACCTTGGTTATTAAATCTAAAGGCTGTGGGTAACAATCTGACTGCAAAGTACAGATGGACACTTGAGTGCCGATTAGCTGACTTTTAATGAAGCATTAACCTGTTTCATTTCTTTCTTTGCTGAGCAAGGGAACTCTCTTGATTGCAGCTGGCCTTAAATCTTAAGAATGGGAGTTGCAGACATGACTGTTTTTCTCTGAAGGTTTTGGTTCAGTATTACTGAATATATTTCAGTATTACTTCGGTTCACATATGCAGAAAGAACTCAGGGATGATGTTTGGTTAGCCAGTAGCTTTTTGTTTCTGCTGTGGTTTCCTTTGGGGGCTGCAGACGCATGCAGGAACTCTGCCACATCTTAAATGTAAAGATAAAGCCCTAGCCTTGCTAGGGGGAGGAAGTTTTTAAAGGAGGGAGTAATGGGGAGGAGGTTTTCAAAGCATCTGGTGGGAAAAAAAAAAGTCAACCTGTCGAAATCTGCTTATTTGTTGCACTGCAGCCTGGGAGGGAGCATCCATAGGATTGCTTCATACTGTAGGAACAAGGTCCCCAAAGCAATCCTCAAGGAGGAAACCACAAGAGAGAGCCTCTAAATACAACATTCAGCTCCTATCCACAAAAACAGCCCTTGTTTGCTCAATAACAGTATTTGCCTGTTAATTTTGAGCAAGAAAAGGGTCTAACCCTACTATTGCCCAACAGAAAGAGCAGGAAGTGGGCTAGCTTTTCCATCTCTCTCTTCACATTTCCAAATCCAGGAGCAAGGGTGGGTTCTGAATATGAATGCTCTGGTCCTAAGCATCTCTCACTAGAGCAGCAAGAGTTGTCTGCTCAGATCCTGAGATCACACACTCGCGGCCTCTGAGTACTGTAGGTGCCTGGCCAAGCTATGCTGTGCCTCTGCTCCCACACAGGCTTGGATGTTTCAGGAATGCTGGTATCCCTAGAGCCCTGCACTGCTATTTGACCCTTTGAGACAAGTCTGCCTTGTGTCTGGAATGGGGCAATCGCCTTACACAAATGCAAATTTTTAGGTAATGCCACTCAAGCCAAGCCAGGGATGAAACGGTCAAAAAAGGCTTCAGAGAGAAAATCAGAATTACAGGTACCTTACACCACAGAGTCTCTGGGGTTTGGAAATAGGGTACTGAAAAATATTCCAAACACTAAAAGTGATTTCAGACCTGTGTGTTTGCCACGCAGTGACCACCTTGGATGGGAATGAAAGCACACAAAGAAAATAAAATCCTAGCCTTAAGGAACCTGAGTGCCCAGAGGAAAATGGAGGGATAAAGATCTCCCACAAGGGCTTTGTAGATTTTATACCCACTTTGCTCTGGTATGAGTGATTTTCAACACCAAGTTGCAACAGGTGAACCAAGTAAAATACCCAGTACCCCTTGGTGAAAGCTGGGGGAAAAATATAACCCACAACCTATCCCCTGCCTACAACACATGGTATATTGAGTCTACCTGTCTACACCACCTGTCCAGCTTGCTCACCTCTCCAGGTGATGCATTTCAGAGGCCTGGCCACGTGTGACATTGCTGAATCTCCCAAGCATTGGAGTCAGGAACAAGAGCTCTTGGACTCTGACTCTTGGTTTGAATAATACATGTAATAGTTTTCTTCCCATCCACGCAGTGTGCTTTCAGTCAGTCTCATTCACCCCATGCCCATAAAAGACGTCACCATGACCCACGAGGTGCTGAGGGTTCTCAGAAGCCACAAAAGGACATTGTGTTAAGATTGAAAGAGGCTGTGGTTATCACCCCCTTCTACAAAGAACAGTATCTGATGTCAACACCCTCACCACTGCCACACCTGACTTTCCAACAGGCGTGAGAGCAGATATTCAAGCAAGGTGCTGGGGAGCAGCAAGAAGAACCCAAGGCAGGAATGTGCCCTCAGCCTGGCAGAATGCCCCAGTTGCTAGGTGAGCTCAGGAAAAAGCTGGTCCCTCTAGCTGTTGGGTTGGTATTGATGGCACAGGAAAAAGCATGGAATTTCTGAGGAAGAAGACAGAGGTTTGCCCCTTGTGGGCAAACCAAGGCTCTGCTCTGCCTCAAGCTTCATTTCTGCCTGCAGATAGGTCCTGCATGGCCCTCCTGAATCACCCATGGATGCCAGTGCCTGTAACCCTGTGAAAAATTTTACCCATGAGCTGAGCACTGCATAAGATGTGCTTGCCTGAGAAATACCTTTGGTCCAAGGCTGCATGGTCACAAGCTTTTGTGACTCTTGAATCCCACCCTTGCTGCAGTGGGAAAACACCATCCCACAGAGAACAGTCTTGGAACCTTCAAGTGGATTCTGGGCTGTTGGGTGAAAAAACACCACAACATTTGCCCAGTGCTGGCTGCACACTCACAGTGCCAACACAGATCAGAGGCATGGGACAGGAAAGCTCATTGCCTCCACACCAGACACAAAGCCAGCTGCAGAACATCATCTCCTCTCCAACACATGGCCTGCAAGAAAAGATGGGGATCATTAAGGTAGTTGGGGTATCAGCCAGGAAGAGAGATGGATTTGGACATCTGTGGGTTGAGAAGGGATGTGGAATTGAGTCTCTCCTTTGCAGGCCAAGGTGTAAATCCCTGAGCACTGTTACAAGTGGGTGCAGCAATTAACACCTGTGAGAAGGATGTGACAGTATAAGTAGGATGTGCATAAGCAACACATGAGATAAATTTTTGTCACCTTCCATGCTCATGATGGCACGTAATTCTGGTTTGGTGGTTGGTTGTTTTTTTGTTTTTTTTTTTTGTTTTTTTTTTTTTTAATAGACTGTGGATCATCAAGCTGTCCCTGTCTTCTACTTTGGTTTCTCAGTGCAAACTGGCTTAAGTACACAGCCTATGCTCTGTGCAGCTGGCTGTGGGTGAGAGATGTATCTGTGAAAAAAGCTAGAGGTGATAAAAAGCTTGACTTTCACAGCAGATTTAGTACAACCTCTGTGTGTACGTTTGTGTCCACAAGCACACACAGGCTCACTGCCTGCACGCACACAGGGTCACCTCCTGCACTGGCAGGCCTTGGCATTAGCAGTGGCTGGATGGCACCTTCTGCAGGATTAGGGATTTTCTTCCTCTTCTTTGATTTCAGAAGTGGGAAAATGGAGAGGAAGGGAAATCTAAAAGGGGATGAAATAATGACATCAACTGTAAGCTTTGAGCTTCTTTTAAACGACTGAAAAATATGTGGTGCATGGGGAAAGAGCTACACAAGCACATAAAACTATACAGTAAATGGTTCTATGAAATGCTCTAATGTGAAAAGTCACAGGTTAGCCCTCCACACTCCCCAGTTTCCATTTCCTACACATCTTGCTTCTCCACTCCATGACCTTGGTAATCATAGAATTGCTTGGGTTGGAAGGGACCTTAAAGACCATCTACTTCCAACCCCCCTGCCACAGACAGGGACACCTTCCACTAGACCACGTTGCTCAAAGCCTCATCTAGCTTGGACTTGAAAACTTCCAGGGATTAAACATGTACCAGTGTCTTATCATCCTTTCAGTGAAGAATTTCTTTGTAACATCTAAATCCTTCTAACATAAAAACCTCAAGATGCCATCAAAGGTTTAAGGGTGGGGTGTGGGGTAAAAACATATCTGTAAGATAAGATAAGCAAATTAAGAGCAGCAGGACTCTCGAGCCAGTGTTTGTTATCAAAACTATACTGCACTCTAAGCAACATGACCTATCTTTATAAACAGTTGCGAAGTTGGTCCTTCTATAAACCAGGAGTTATATCAGAGACATTTAAATAATATTTGTGATACTCTGGCTTCTTCTAAGTCATTCTGAGCTCTGCTTTCACTTCCGGCAGCATCTCTTTATGTCACTTCATTTCCTAGGACTCTCACCACTTCAGACATATAAACAAAAACTACTTTGTAACAGATGTGAGCAGAGACCTTCTGAAGTACAAGTGCACTGGACAAGTAAAAGGGTTTAGCACTGGTTCAGAGGGCTGATGCTCCCACTCTTTCATGCCCCTAATGTGTTTTACCTGGATGTTCTGTGTTGTTTCAGTTACAAATGTAACACCACCCCACTCAACCATAAGACCTGGCTTCCCTGTCCCAGTGAACACCAACAACCCCGAGGTACGCAGGGCCGCTCGCTTCGGGGTTTACAGATACAACAACAGCTCCAACGACCTCTTTCTGTTCAAGGAATCACAGATAAAGAAAGCCATGGTACAGGTAAGAGCAGCAGACTCCAGATGGTCCTCCCAACCATCTTCTAACTGACCCCCCTACGGCACATCCAAGACACATCCCTCATCTTCCTCAGGACTGCTAAAGCTGTCCCCTATAGCACTGCTACATGGGAGGGCTCTGTGTAGGTCACACACAGCTCTCAGGTGTAGCACTTGATTCCTAGCCAAAGTTTTGGCATCTCTTTCCCCTGCCCTCACTTTAAAGGAAAAAACTGCTTTCTCTAGATTGTCAGAGGGCTGAAGTACATGCTTCACGTGGAAATCAAACGCACCGTGTGTGAGAAGAGGGATCACTCCAGCCTGGACAGCTGTCACTTTCAGAGGGAAAAAAACCTGCAACGGGTACGTGTTCAATTCATTTGGGGTGCCCAGGAGCTGCAGGGGGTTCTTGGCCATCTCTAGCTATACAATCACTTTTAGACCAGCTCTGCTATGTCTTCAGACGTGTACAAGCCTCTCTTCTGCAGAGCCAGCTGGGGCGAGGCCATGTTATCACCTTCCATGTATCCAGGGCCCACTCCTGTCTGCAAGGAGTTGAACCAGACACATCCACCTGGCCCATATTCCTGGGTGACTGCAAAAGAGCGTGCAGAAATAGAGTAGGTGCTAAACAGATTGCCTGGGTGGGAGACACTTTACACAGGCTTTCCCACTAGACTGGATTACTTAGCAAACAGTATTTTTCCTAGGACAAAGCAGGCAGACAAAAAGATGCTGTTTTCTCCTGCCCCATCACAGCCTGCAATGCTGAGATCAACCAGACACCTGAACTTTTTCACCTACTCCCCTTTTATTCACAGATGCTGAGATGCTATTTTGAGGTCTGGATAACACCCTGGACACACAAAGTACATATCCCTGTTGTCCACTGTCACCAAGACCTTTCCCCATGAGAGCCTGACCTACAGAGGATCTCCCACCCTGAGTTCTTCTTTGCCTGGACTTTGCCTGTCAATACTGAAGTGGAGAACAGCTGTACAGAACTGCCACAGAGTTTTCTCTCAAAGCACATGGTTATTTTTTTCTTTGAGAACAACACTCAAAAGACAAGGCCTGCCTCGATCAAATGTCTTGCTATCCAGTTGTGTACCTGTTTTCCAAAACTAACTGCACATGACCATGTGTTGTCATTCATTCGCCATCCATCCTATGGCTAAATTTCCAAGCACTCCCAGGAAGCTCTGTTGCACTTGTTTTGTGATGAACCTTCACAAAGCCATGATGGAAACAAGTCTAAACCACAGCAGGTGTGAACAGAACACCTAGGAAAGCTTTACAGCAGTGGGATGGTTTGCCTGGGTATACACACACACACACACACACACACACACACACACACACAGACACAGAAGTTTTAATATTTTCCAATGCAAGAGAAATGGTCAGACACATCTGTCAGGAAGGCAAGAGGGAGACTTGTTCTTTTTTTTTAAGACAGAGGTATGGATAAGGTTGTCTGAAACACAGACAGCCCAGAAATGACAGAGTCTAACAAGTGCTTTCACTTTAATCAAAAGCTAAGCTGCACTGGGAAAGGGCATTGCTGCAAATGCCAAGACAAATAAATCTAATCATATTCCCAAAGAATAATTCTGAGGTTAAACAGCATAGTTCCATTCAGGTTAACACACAACATTTAATCTCTGGCAGACCACAGCTTATATTCAGGTTTAGTATAATGATGGTCTTCTATAGGTGGGCATCTACCATTCCTTCAAGTCTTCACTCTTCATCCATGGACTAATTAGTGCTTACAGTGGACTAAGGTCCTTATTAGAAAGAATTTGGGTAGCTGCTCCCTTAAAACAGCCATAAAGTCTGAGCCCATGATGAGTCATATACAGACCAACACGTCTAAATGGGCAAGGCCCTGATCTAAGCCACAAAGAACATGTTTTTTTTTCCACAAATACTCCTTTTTTTCTGAGACTTGTTGCCTTTCTGCAGCAATATTGTAACTCCTATTAGCAGTAACACCTCTACTTTCAGCCCCTGTAACAACCATTCCGTGAAGAAAGGCCAGTGAAGGGCTCTAAGCCAAGGTCAGGAGATCTTAAGACAGATGGTAGTAATAGTACAGCTGAGTATATGCCCCAACTAATCCCAAAGCTGGGCAAGTCTCAAGTTCTGCTTCAGAAACACCACTCATGAAGAACAGGTGGCCCAGCAGCAGCTCAAATTCAGCATTCAGTGTTGGAGAGGCAGCTGCGCTGTGTCTTATCTTTGGGAACAACAGTGTCCTGGCTGGGGGGAGGAAAAAAAAAAAAAAAAAAGCAGTGCTCTAAAGAAAGCTCCGGAAGGGCCACAAGAGGATGTAATGTGATGCTACATTCAGCCATCACACAAGCCACCACCAACAGCCTGGTGCCAAAGACAAGGAGAAAGAAAATCAGCTGTGGTGGCTTGGGCTGTCCACAAAGCAGGAAAGCCAAGCCACAGCTAAGTTAGCAGGAGAGCAAGTTAAGCCAGGAAGAGCTGCCCTTTGCACCTCAGAGGGGTTAGGAATGGCCTCAACCCCTCTTCTCCTTCAGCTGCACGCCTCACACACTGCCAAGGGCTTCTGACCAGGCTGTCAGCTCCAGACAGGCTGGGCCAGAAGAGGCAGGGCAGATCCATGTTCCTTCCTTCAGCCAGCAGGACAGCCTGGTGCTCAGGAACAGATGTCATTTGCCTCTCACACGCCACCAAGGGGGCGAGCAGGCAGCATGCTGTCACTTCAGGTCTGTGCAGAGATGCGTGCCGGCAGTGAGCATGTCACACAGTGTCCCCTGTGCAACTCTCCAAGCCCCTGACACACAATGCTTCATCTCAGTCACCTCGCCAAGCCAATTCTCCATTTGTCAGAGCAACAAAAGTTAAAGCCAGGTGAACTTGGCACCATGCAGGCTGACAAACCCAACAGGCCTTTGCTGTTCTCCCAAGGAAAATGCAGCACGACTGTTCAGACCTCTCTATCCAAACAGACAAGCACCTGCTGAGAAAGACAGATCAGTCTTATGTTCAAAGTTGCATCCAAGTATTCACTGTGACACGTAATTCCAGTGTGCTTCACAATAAGTAAGGCACACTGGAATTGTAGTATCTGTCATCCCCTCAGCTATGGTAAGAGCTTTCATCAGCACCAAAGAAAGGAGCCGAGCTAAAGTCAACTGAGCTCTTTGTATCACTCCAGAGCACTTTGCTCAGGAAGGATTTGGGTAATTAAAGAGGAGGACACTGCTAGCACTGACCTGAAGAACTGCAGCTAAACACCACTTCAGCACAATGACACGCAGCAGTCAAAAAGCCAATGTCTCTGCCCTCTGCATCTTGGCTACAGTTTACACCAAGGGTAACAGTTCACCAATGCACTCCAAGGAGTTCATACCCTTGCAGACCTTGCTGGGTCTCTGGCATCTATTTCAGGTTACAATCGCAATTCAGAAATATTTTTAGTAAAGATTTAGGGCATGAAGTGAGAAGGAAAACTTGTTTCTGCCAGCCCTGTATGTTGAAGAAAAAAAGGAACAATCCCAGCAGTAACATTAAGAGCTTGTGGGACAACCACAACCTGAGTTTTACCAGAGCTTCAAAGTGGCCAGTGATCCTCAAATGGAGATCTGCATTTGCTCAAAAGCTCTGCTCTACAAATATTTCTTCTCATACTCCCACTTTTTAAATTGCACAGGAAACAAACTGCCTGCCACCAAAATATAAAGCATTGCTGACTGACACACTTCCCACTCCGCATTCTCTTGACATCAGCAGCTCTACTTGAAGGACCTGGGAGTTCTGCCTGTAGCAGATATACCCAGTTTCACAACCTGACTGACTTTTAGAGCCCACTGACAGCTGGGGGAGTCACAGCTACATGCAACCAACACAAGGTTTAGCTGGCAGCAGACAGATAAGGAGACATGACAGCTGCTGACTGCGAGGAAAAAGCCTTCCACACATAGCTAACTACTACAACTTACTGCTAAATTTTTCAGTTCCTGCCTCAAAAAAATTAGCAAAAATCAGCTGCCCCTGTTCTCATTTTTTTGCAGCACTGTTTTTAAGTAGGCTAGATGAGAAGGCCCAAGTGTCAGCATCATCAGATCCCTGTTGTGATCACTGAGCAGACAGACCCAGAAGCTTAAGATGTTGTTATCTCACCTGCAAAGCTTCTACTGGCACAAAGCAGACACAAATTTAAAGGAATCAGATTTATGCCAAGGCTTTGCAATCACTTTCATCAGCTGTTCACACTGAGAAACCAACCTTTGCATAAAAGTGTCAGGGGCATACAAGTTATGTTCCAGCAGCTCTAGCACAGAAGTTTGCCCCAGACAGGAAACAGGGCAGTTAACTGTGGAGTAACATTTTAAACACTTTAAGCAAAATCTTCTTGATACTTGTGCCCTGCAGAAACATTTATTCCACCAATAAGGCAAAACAAAACACATTTTTCAAATGCACAGCTGTGGTGTACTCCAGCTCAGTTCCCTTGGATAGTTTTACTGAAGGGCTTTACATTAAATTGAAAATCTCTCCAAGCCTTTCAGGAGACAGGGCAACATTCTCTCATATGCCATAGTCTGTCCCAACAGAAACTGGGGTAAGACACAGGAAGCAGCCTCAGGCTTCTCTGGGAGTTATGCAGAGAGGACTTCCTTCCTTCTTAGGGAACCACAGCCCCTTTCTTGTGCCACCAAATGACAATCATATTCTGCCAAGACCTTTGGATACCTCTGTAAATACTCTTGTATCCAGTAAGACTTCTCACACCAGAGAAGAGCCAGTCCCAGAGCTGCAGAGGTGTCATGTTCCTGCACTCATACCATCAAAAGAGAAGACTGGCTGGTTTTTTCCAAGCCTGACTTGTTCCAGGTTTCTCCTTGCTCAAGGCAGGTGTGTCACCATCCATCTGAAATCAACACACCATTGACTGAGCCTCTGTGGAAGTAGAATGAGCCTGTAAAACCAGTCCTCACAGGAGCACCAAGAGGACTTTATGCCAGTTTGTTTATTCTACAGGCATTTTAGTGCTGCTGCTTTACTCTTGCATTTGAGAGCCAATCAAAAATCAGATATTTTTTCAAAGAAAAAAATAGTTTCTAGAAAAAGACTGTTTTTAAGCACCTCTTATGCTGAATAATGAGACCTGTGTGTCAGTCAACCTGTTTCATCTGGGTTTTACTACAGATCCCCCTCTTCTGCATACTATGGATGGATTATCAGAATCCAGCACAATACCAGGAATGGGAGCCAGCTAAAATGAAGAGTTAAGGTTCTTATGAGCAATGGAACACCAATGGCCTGGTTAAGCAGCTTGACACCATGCAAGGTTTGTTGCTTAGCATTGTGCCACCCACCACAGTTGGGAGTTTACAGACTTCAGAGAGATTTAATCTCCCAGATTGAATAAAGCCTGTCTGTCCAGCCTGTACAAACAGAAGGGGTACAAGTCCAGTCAGTCTGCAGTACCCTTAAATTAACTGAGAACTGCACTCTGTTCAAAGGTTACTTGGTGAAATACTTTGGCAAATAAATCACTAGTGAAAACTGTGTACCAAGAGGCAAAGCTGTGCTTGCCCCAAGGGTGTCAAAGCATCAGCATAAAACAATCACCACAGCAGATTTGCTTTTTCAACCCCAACTTGAGATCTCATCCGGTTTAACTTTCATATCCCACCAGAAGAGGTCAAATAGTTGCAAGGGCTGTCAGAGCAGTGTTAACTAGCTGCTGCTAAAGCAGCCTGCCCTGGACTGGGTTTTCCTCAAAAGAGCAGCCCCCGGCTTGTACAGGAACAAGTCAGCCTGATCCAGCAGCCATCAGCTACTTGCCACAGGACTGCAGCCTGGCAGTAACACAGAACAAGGTTTCAGAGGCACTGACAGGGAACAGTCATTTTCATTTGCATAGCCCTCCATTAATAGAAGAGCAGAAGGCCATAGAAATCAGGTGACATTTTTAGCATCACCTTCCCCGTTTCTGGTGCTTTTTGTTATATATATATTTCCTTTCCAAAGGTGAAGAAATGCAGCAGCAGTGTAAGTTTAGGTTGGATTGTCACCCAGTGGCAGAAAAGAAGAAAGCAGCAAAAACTTTAATTCCAAAGTATCGATGCACTAAATCACACAGCTGCCAAAGCAATCCCTTTAGTTCCTCAAGATGCAAAACCTCTTATTTACAATCATAGTATGCTTTGGGTTGCAAGGGACCTCAAAGAGCATCAGGGACACTTCCCATGAGACGGGGTTGCTCACAGTCCCATCCAGCCTGGCCTTGAACACTTCCAAGGGTGGGGCATCCACAGCTTCTCTGAGTAACATGTTCCAGTCTCTCTGCTCCACGATCCTGCTAGGCACAGAGGTGAGACTGACAGGCTGTAGTTCCCCAGGTCTTGTTTTCTTCCCTTTTTTTTGTAAATGGGGGTTATTTTCCCCTTTTCTAGTTGGTGGGATCTTAACTTGACTACCATAACTCCTCAAATACAATGGATAGTGACTTCATCCACCAGTTTCCTCAGGACCCATAGATGGATGTTAACAGGTCCTGTGCACCTTCAAATTCCTCAGATGATCTAAAATGTGATCTCCTACAGTGGGTGATTCTTCAGCCTCCCAGCCCCTGCCTTTCCTTTCTGCAACTTGGGCAGTGTTGCTGGAGCACTTCATGGTGGAGAAGGGGGCAAAAAAACTCATTGAGCACCTCAGCCTTTGCCATGTCTCAGGTAATCAGGTCTCCTCCTTCCTTCCAGAGAGCATCCTCATTTATCCTACTGCTCCTTTTTATCATCAACATACCTGCAGAAGCTTTTCTTGTTGTCCTTGATGTCCCTGGCCACGTTTAATTCTCTGAGCTTTATCTCCTCTAACCTGATCCCTGGCCACTTGAACAGGGATCTGCATTCCTGCCAGGCTACAGCCCCTGCTTCCACTCTCCATAGGCCTCTTTTTAGTGTCTGAGCTTGTCCAGGAGCTCCTTGTTCATCCACACAAGGCCTCCTGGCATTTTTGCCCAACTTCCTCTCTATTGAGATGCATCACTCCTGAACCTGGAGGTGACCCTTGAATATAAACCAGCTTTCCTGGGCCCTTGCTCCCTCCAGGGCTTTATCCCATGGTATTCCACCAAGCAGATCCCTGAAGGTGCCAGACTCTGCCCTCCTGAAGTCCAGGGCATCAAGTTTGCTCTACACCCTCCTCCCTGCCCTAAGGAACTTGAACTGTACCACCTCATGATCCCTGCAGCCAAGGCTGCACTTGGTCTGCACATTCCCCCTCCTTGTTGGTGAGCACAAGGTCCACCACAGCCCCCTTGTGCCTGGCTCCTCTATGAAACTTGAGTTATTGTCTGGAATTCCTTTCTGCTGCCAGCCATTCCAGCCACAAAATGTAACAGCACAGGATTTCCTCTGCAATGGCTGGCAGCAAAGCATTCTCCAGATTTACCAAGCAGAGTATCTGTTAACAGAGGAAGTCCCTGGAGATGCACCTATGAGCTACTATTGCTTTCCAAATCCTTCCTCATCCACAACAGTAGATTTTACAGGAACCATTTGAGTCCACATCCCTCTTCAGACACAAATCTTCCCAAAAATCTTTACCAGTTCTTCATAAAAAGCATGTTGAAGAGGATTCCTGCAGCTAGCCCTCTTCTCCCTGGAATGGTCACATAGATTATGAACAGGAGACTTTCAAGACCAGGTAAAACATGGAAGAAATACTGCAAACAATCCTTTTCAGACCCATTGGAACCAATCCTTATTAACATAGAAAATGCAATTTTAATTCATCATCTGACCTCAATGCTATAAAGAAACACAGGAGTCCACAGGTAACGATCCAATTTGATTCTGCATGTTGATTAACAGTTAATTGCAATGTCTGATGTTACTTACACAGGTTGGGACTGAAGAAACCCAATGGCATAACTAGATTCCTAGGCATGTCCTGGATGTTGCTGCCTCTACCACAGCATCATGGTATAACATTAGAACATGCACTGTAATCACTCCTGGACAGGAGGCATTAAAACAGAAATAAACACATGCAAGCCACCCTCTTCCACCCAAATCACACACAATTAAATTCCATCCATCACAAATCCTTCCAGTGTAAGAGGACACACAGTTGCATTAAAGGCGACATGATGGTGTCTGCTCAAGAATGATTCCAAACACAGCTGGGCACAGGAATATCAATGCATTTCCTTGGAGGAACGAAGAACTGAATGAAGATGCCTCACCATAGTCCTCAGATACGAACAATAACACAGGCCAACTCCAGAGCATGAGCAGTCAGCCAAGACAGAGGACAGGTACAGCAAACTGTATCTCTTCCTATGGCCACAGTGCTCCTGCACCTTAACAGACTGTCACTTTTTGTCCTTGGTCACACACTGCCTCAAGCACGTGCTTCCTTTGCACCTCTAGAGCAGCACAGGACAGTGGCACTTCATCATGGGCAGGCAGTTAAACATGCTGGAGATCAAGCCTGCCAATATAGGGAGAGCGGAAGGACCCCAGGTAAAGGCGTCCGTTGTGTTCGTGCGCCTCGCTGACATAAGCTACTGTCACTCCATTGGGGTCATGGAAGCTTCTTTTGTAGGATCCTGTCTCACTGAGTTCCACAACAAGGCTATATTTGGGTACAAACTTCGTCACAGTTTCCTGACTCAGCAACTGAAAGAAAAGAAAAAAATAAGAGAATGAACAAAAGGTTTTGTTCTCCACAACCTGATCTCAGACATTTATACAGGCAAAGACCACTCCACGCTCCTCAGAAGCAGCAGCTAAGAACACAAGGACACATTTTGAGTAAACACTCTTACACAGGGTTAACACATTAGAATCTGAAAAGCCAACTTGAGAAGAAACAAAAGGATCAGCAGAAGCTCACCACTCCAGAGGCAGGCTGAAAGGCTGCCCACGCAAGAGACAGCAGCTTGCTCTGGTGCAGCTGATGCCAAGCTCCCCACAGCATCACTCAGAGCTCCTGCATTGCACCAGGAGAGACAGGGACAGCACAGAGCCTGTTCAGCTGGAATGGAATCCTAAGGACTGCTTGCTGATTTTTATTTCTTTGAGGACAGAAGTATTTTCAAATCTCTGCATTGTTTAAAAAGCACCATGCTGCTTCTTTAGCCCTTAAAAAACCACATTATCCTTGCTCATCCTAAAGCAGGGTGACACAAAAACAGGCATAGTGAACCAGAAAAAATGTCACCTAACACCATCCACAACGTACACACTGTCTCCTAGCGTGCCTAGGGCAGTCATGGGAACAGCTCACACTTCCCAAATGCTCTTCAGACACCTGGCAATAAGCAGTTTAGGCACTTCAGGTGAAGTCTTCACATATCCAAATGTAGATCCTGTCTTGCTGCATGGTTAGAGATAGTCTCTTTTTCTTTCCTAAGATCGAGATGGAAGGCAACTTAAGAGATGTGTACCTGCCACTCAAAGAAGCAAATGTTAAATTTTACTACCTATTAATATATAAGGGCTGTCTACCAGGGGAAAGCAACAACAGTTTTAACAGTGCCTATTTTTATTTTATATCTTCCTGTGAAGAGGAAGAAACAGGACAAACAAATATTTATCACTTCAATTTCTCTACTAAAGGTGATTTTAAAAAAAAAAGTTGTCTGTTTGTTTTTTTACCTTAAATATCATCCTTTTAATCCATGTTTTTTCAGATAAAAAGTCCAACAAAGAAAATCCAGGATTGGGTCGCACAGCTGCCATAGCTACCCAATATCCTCCAGAGCTGCTTAACCTGATATTATCTGGAAGACCAGGCATATTCTCAACAAACATATCTGCTCCACCTTTCATCAGCCCAGACACATAATACCTGAAATTTATAGATAATAGATTAGAACATCTTAACTCAATCAGTTTTAATAACAAATGAGAGTCCCAAGATTTGAAAAAATAATTTTTTCCTCTTATTTTGGTTCAGGAAAATACAGCACTGTCACACACTTCTCCCCAGGAAAAAAGTCCGCTTACTCCACTGTGCTTAAAGAGCCCATGATGGAAATATTATGCAGCCCAGATATCTACAGTGAAATAAAAAAATTAAGTATTGAGGAAGGTCACTTTCTTTGTCATTTTTAACTAGGCATAACTGAAGCGTAGGATTTTTTTTGTCATTCCATTCATTTATTTAAACAATCCCTACACAGATTAGTAGTAATTCCAAAGTCGTACTCGCCTTCTGATTCTAGCCATGGTTGTCTCCTGCACCAGGACAAAGTCTTCTGCAGGAGAGAGCTGCACACCATTGGGAAACCTCAGCCCCACCATTAAGACTTTAACTTCTTTTGTCACTGTGTCATATTCAAGGAGGCTGAAAAGAAACCATTTTTGAGTGAAGATGAATATTTATGCATCTGTGTTTCATTCCTCAGGCAGTCCATCTTTTCTCACGTGCACCACATTTAAGTAAGAAGGCAGAACAGCCAGGAAGCATTTGTTTATGAACACAAGAGAAATAATGAGGCACTTGAGACTGGCAGCATCCATGAAGGATTTGGGCTGAACATAATGCTAACACCTTCACTTTTAAAACAAATATACCATGCCAGTCCTCTTGAGGGAAAAAGGGGAATCTGATTTATTTTGCTGCAGGTCTCATCAGCAACACCCACACAATTCCCTCGCCCTCCCTTGCGCAGTGCAGTGTTTGCAAAGGTGAGATTATAAAGAGAAAAAATGTGAAGATCAATGAAGTGGTGAAGTCCACTCCTACGCAAGCTTACAGCAAGTTAAATGCCTTGGGAAGGAGATACTTGCCGCCCATCATCCGTGCCTTCCATAAGCAGGAACAAGTAGTCTTGTCTTTGCCATTTACTGCTGGAGTCGGTGAAGTAGATCTTCCTCCCATCCCTGGTCACTGTCAGATCGTTCACAAATGACAACTTCTGGCCCTCTATCAGTGTTTTGGTCGACACAAGCGTCTTTGTTTCACCTGGGTACAAAAAGAAGAAAAAAAAGACACACAATGTAGCCACACCAAAATGCATCTCTCTTCACTTTGTGTAGACTTGGGTTACAGGGAAGTGAAGAGCTTTTCACTACCACAGTGAGATCAAGGCAGAAACAAAAGTACAGCAAACATGACAAAAGGTTTTATGTATCAGTCTTTTTCCTTTCCTTTTATGAAAACCAGAAGAGCTACAACAGACCTCTATTTGTGGCTCCTGGGATACCAATTTTAACAACAAAAACCATGTAACGCCAGAAGATAAGTCACTGGTAGCTCTGATCCTGACAGCCAGACACAGAGAGGAAGTGATTGCTACAGAAAAACAAATATCAAGTTCTTGCATGACTCATTTCATACAGACAGCTTCAAATCACTTTACAAAAAAGACAGGCATTGTTTTGCCTGCAGCGCCTGGCAAAACTGGAAATGAAGCCCAGATTTGTCAGTGGAAGAAAACTTTGAAGCAGAAAAGTCATACCTGTATCAGGATCAATTTCATAGAGTCCATAATAAGCATCTGCCACAAACAGGGTGTTATTTGGCCCCACTCGCATGCCAAGTGGTCTTCCACACGTTGGCTCATCTTCATGGCCTCCTTAGAAAACAATTTTAAAATGGTTTTCCAAACAGAAGTAAATACAAGGCATTCAGGGTACCTACACAGGTGTGTTTGGTCTTGAGATGAAGGGCTCTCAGTGCCTGCTTTGCACAGGCAGCTAAAAAGGTGTTTTGGCTACTGCTGAGCAGGGCTGGCACAGCATCAACGCTCTCTCCAACATAGCCCCCTCCAGCAGGCTGGGGGTGGGCAAGACTCTGGGAGGGGACATAGCCAGGACAGCTGGCCCAAACTGACCAAAGGGATATTCAATGCCACATGGTGTCAGGTGAGATAGGAAAGCTAAGAAAAAGGAGGCGGAAGGGGAAGTAATTATTATTTACATTTGCCTTCCAAAACAAAATCTACACGTGCTGCAGCCCTGCTTCCTGAAAAGGAGTCAGACAGCATTGGCTGATGGAAAATAGAGAATAAAATATTTGAGTTGGGTTTTTTTTTCCCCTTTGCTTCAAACTGTGGCTTATAAACACTCCATGGCATACATATGGTACATATATTAATTAAAGAAATGATTCCTACTTGACTAGGTGGGAGTGAAGCAGATATCCCCATGCTGTCTTTTCACCAGTCTAGAGATAATCACAGAATCTGGCAGTCTAGTAACTATTGGCTACCCAAGTTGGGGTAAAATCAGAAAACTGGATTTAACAAAATGCTTCTTCTCCAAAAGAATCTGTTTTACTGCAGGTTTGGGGGGGGGGGGTGTTTTGTTTTTTTAATAAAATAATTTTTAATTTAAAAACCCCCTTCTTTTTCTGGAAAGGTCTAACATTGTCATGAAACAGCTAGTCTCTCAAGACAAAGACACTGAAGACTTCTGTATGAGGAGGAAGGGGAATTCTGCAAACCTGAAGAATTTAGACTAATTCAAGAAGATATTTGAGTCCTGAAGAGCTAAGATTTCAGAACATCAGCAGTCTGAAAACATTAGCAAGAGAAATTTTTAGAGAAAGCAGATGGCTACAGCCTTTCCACTTCCCAATTCAAGGAGCTCAAAAGTCCAGGCTCCCCATTACCACTTTGGCCTCAAAGAAACAGGGCAGCACAACCTTCCCACCTCTCCCAAGCTGTTCAAGTCCAATGGAAATCAGCAGGGAAAATGTGATTCTACGCACCCGCCCCCACCCACATTCATGCCTAAATCCAGCTTCCCATCAGCTGTCCTACTAAGGCAGCTCTACTTACCAGGCAGCCAAGAGAGTGCTGCCAAGTCAGCCCAGAGTCTAATCATGTGAGCATCCACATAAAATTACATAGAATAAATTATGAAAATGCCAATGAGAGCTAATAGGGACAGCAACAGTTCCTGACCTTAATTTCTAACTGGCAATCAGCACAGGGCTGCAGAACCTCAGGTGAGCTTCTGTATCATTACCACAAACAAAACTCCCAACAAACACCAGCCAGGCTTCTCAGACTGCCCAGCCACTGCTGAGATGGACATTAAGCTCCCTATAGAAATGCTTCTGTAATAAATAAGCTGCTACCAGTTTTCCTCACTCAGTTTCAGAAATCCCATTAAAGCAAATAATTTGTTCAGGAAGAAGTGTAGGATTCCACAAGAAACAACTGCAATTTAGCAGTGAGAAAACAAAAACACCATGACCAATGCAGGATCTCTGCAAAAGCAAGTGCAGCCACAACTCCCACTGTGCTTATAGAGGAAGGGAAATAGGTACAACAAAATGCAAGGCAAAATTCCATAGATGGGGAAAGTCAGATTTATTTTCAAAAATCTCTAAGTAAGTTGCTATTCTTCTGTCCTGGGTAACCCAAAAAATATGTATTGTATTCCATATCTTCCCTACACCAAACTGCCCAAGATGACCACTGCCCCTTTAGAACCCAGGAGCTGGAAGAAGAACTGGGGTGTTTTACCCCAGGCTCCTGCAGGCAGGTGACCTGGGGTCCCTTTAAAATAGATGGAACAGGCTCACAGAGCTCCTCTGCTCTCCCTAGGGCTTTGGAGCAGAGGCTGCAGCTTTTTTGGCCAGGCTGCCAAGAAAGTTGTCTGGGGCAGGTTCTCTGCATCAAGGCAGTGCGAGGCAGCCTGGCAGGTTTGTTTATCTCCAGGCTTTGGAGGATTCTGTAACATCTTTTTGACTGCTGTTTTCAGGGGCAGCCCCACTTCTGGGCCAGGGAAGACGTTTCCTTCAGACCATTTTTTGCTTCTGCCACTCAGGACAGCTCCACCAGCACCATTCCCTCTCTCCAGGAGTCCCAGCCACTGACCCAGTTCCAGCTGCCACTGTCAGGAGAGTTCCAGGTGTGGAGCAGACAGATAGGCAGCATTTGACTGGTTCTGCACAGGAACAATTCTCCAGAGTTCTTCTGTTTAGTCCCTGTTCCTTGTGGCTGTTATTTGGGGGATGAGGGAGTTCTGTGATCATGGAGGCTTGGTTGCTGTGTTGTTTTTTCTTTGTCAACAGGATTCAGCACCTTTGTATCTAGTGGTTATTACTGTTATCTTGGTTGTTGCTGTTCTGTTTTTTAGTAAACTGCTATTTTTTTCACTTACATCTTCTCATGTTCATCTCTCCTTATTGGTGAAAAAGGAAGGATTAAAAATACAAGGAGAGATAACTTATTTCAGAGTGTCCCATCTGTATAATTGTTTTAAACCAAGACACTTTCCCACTCCCAAATTAGCTTGAGTTCCTTCACTCATACTTGTTTAGAAGTCCTCAGTTTTTATGAGGTGGCCCTTCAGCTCAGAATCTTGGTGACTTCAGCTTTCACTAATATTAGACCAGGTTGCTGCCCATTTTTTTCTTAAGATAGATGCTTTTTCTGGATGGAGTAACAGCAAAAGGAATGTTATTTGTGATGCACTTTTTCACTCTTGTCTTCTTCCCAATGTTAAGATGTAGGATTTTCCACCAGCACATCATCCATGGTGAAAGCCTGGTAGTCATGACACAAAACCTCCCTGCATTCTTAAATTATACTGCTGCAAACTGTGTGCTTTGCTATCAAGACCACCCACTTCCATTCTTTTGGCCCTCTGTTCTACTCTTCCTTCCAGTGTTCCAATATTTTCACTCACACTTCACTGATACAAATACATTATATTCCTGCTACAAATTTCTGCAGAGCAAGAGATGCATCTGCAATCCAGACTGAACACAGTTTAACCAACACATGGCCTTGACCCAGATATTTTCAGGCACACTGTGCTCAGGAGCTGTCACTCACCACAAGGACCGTGGCCAATTCTGGCTATTGTTTGTATTTCCCCATCTTCAATCTTGATAATCTTCCCATCAGCTGTCCCAGTAAACAGAACATCTGCAAAAACAACTTGTGTGATTAGGTTGATCACACAACAATACTGGTAATCATCTGTCTACTAGCATGAAGTAGAGAATAAAGAGACTTCAACATTTATCCACAGAAAACTTATTCCCAGTTGGGTTGTTTATTTCATTCATAGGTCAGCTGTCCCTTGCAGGAAGGTTTCCCTAAAGAGTTTCCAATGAGACTGATGAAACCAGGCAACATAAAAAAATCAATAGTGTCAGATAATCCCTTTAGCACATTGTTAAGAGATACAGGTAAAAAAGTGTACTCTGAGGAAGGAATTTACAGTAGTTTCTTATTGGGTAATATAATTTCTTACAAATATTTTACCAATAAATTAGAAGATAAAGTAGAAGGAAAATAAATTATATGGCACCTGCTGATCACCTCTTGCACTGAAGGATCTTTCAGCAAGAGTTAAGAGTAGTTCCTAGCCTTCCTCCTTCAGCAGGCACAAGAAACAACCCCTGCACAATGCTAGGTTCCCACTACGAGGATTTCATGGCATTAGAAGGACAAGTAACTCATTAAGAAATTGCTCAGTGGTGGCATGGGTTTGTGACTTGGGAAGAACCCACCTGCCATGAAAGAGAAGTACAGGATGGCACCTGTGTTGGTTAGATATCTTGCAAGAAGGATCAAGCTTTTATAGTTATTAATATGGAATATGAGGGAGTTATGAATATGGGATATGATATTGTGCAACAGCATTAAAATGTAAATATGCTATTTATCAATTTGAGATTTGTTTTCTATCATAAAAGCAAAGATGAACACCACAAAATTCAGCTCCCTCAGCACCAATGAGCTTTAAAAGAACAAGCAGTAGGTTCAAAATATTAATTCCCAGTTAAGAGCTAGCCAAACGAAAAATGGGCTTCCTCCATTGTAAGTCCTTACTTCCTCCAAATGTAAGTAGCCCCTGACTACATTGCTGATGCTCTCAGTCCTGGAAGACAGGGATTTTTAATCTGACAACAAGATTTATTTCAAACTTATGAAAGAGGAGAAAAACAGTATAGAGAACCAAGGTTTTTCTGCATAACACAATTACTTGTAGAAAACCTACACATTGAAAATAACTCCCCAGAGTTTGATATCTAAGAGGTTTGCTGAACAAACTCTTACCAATGGAACAACATTTCAAGAGCCTTCTTTAAAAGCTGGTTTTGTCAGTGCTTACCCCCAATATTGACAATGGACTCTGGTCCAACCAGCTGGTTTTCCCACAGCCGTTCAGCTTTTCGTAACTTGGTGTTGGGCTCTAAAGCACCCGTCAGGAGGGGAGGCTCTTTCAAACTACAAAACAGGAGGACCATGTGATCCTTTGCACAAAATGCAAACATTCTTGAGCAACACATTTGATCATTTTTTCCCCTAGTTTGCCAACTCCTGCACACTTGACTTATGCTTTATGTAAAGCACATTTCAAAAAGTGTTGCAGTAGCTTGAGCACTTTGGCCTTCAGTGAAAATGCAGTTCTTGTCTCACAGAAGGCAGGAGTGCATGTGTGTAATTACAAGCTGCACAGCTTGGGTAGCAGAAAATAATTTTCTAGATTAATGATTAAAGAAAGTAATTCAGCTCCTTCCACGATCAGTAGGGACACATAACTGCACAAGATGGCTCAGAAACAGACTGGGTGTGGATAATGTTGCAATCACTCCCCAATTTCTCAATCCAGCTAGAACCACTTTGCACTGTTAACTCTTGTTTGCTGAAACAAAACAACAGCACACAGAGGAGAAGTTATGCTTCCAGAACATTTGCCTCAAAACAAAACAACCATTTACCTTATGGGCTGAGGGTCTATAGGACAATCCAGGAGAACAGTCACCCCAAGCAGTGGCACAGCCACAGACACTGCCAAAGTCAGGAAGGTAACACGGAACACCTTGCTGCTGTAAGTGCTGCCAAAACAAAACAAGAAATAGGATTAACATTGTTTTCTTACACAACAGTCTTTAAAAAATCTGCAGCAGCCTTGTTTCTACAGAAAAGGAAACAAACACTTTTGCACAACCACCATCCTCACCTTCAAGGTCCATTTTGAACATATTAGGATAAGAGAAAGGTCTCACGATACTGGCATAAAAGGCTGAACAGTTTTATGTTTCAATCATGCTACAAGTTACAGCTGATTAAAATAAAAACAAACAAAAAAGCCAAAACAAAACAAATCACCTGAGAAACCGCGTTTTTTTGGTTGGGGTTTGGTTGGGATTTTTTAAACTTGATCTTTAGTTTTGGCAATGGTTTCTATCCAGCAGAAGTTTTGAATAAAAACTTCCACTAAAACAACAAACCCAGAGGAAGCTAAATGAATGGCTGCTTAACTTAGTGAGCATTGGTTTGAAACGCAAACCTCAGAACACAAAAGAAATTAAGTATTTTCTCTTCGCCCATTAAAACACACAATAAAATAAGTAAAATTTCTTCCATGGAAGCAAACCGTATTTTGCCCTCTACAAGTTTTAGAGGAATCCATCAGGCATTTACAGAGAAAAGCAGAGAGCCAAGCTCAACAAATCCTACAATTGAATTGGAAAAGCACCACATATAATTTTAGCTGTTCTGAACCATTCACTGGCCCAGCCAGACAGGCTCCTTGCAGGATCAGTTAAATAAAGACAAACAGTGCCTGCTGGTTCTGACCTAATCCCTGGACCACTTCCACTGTGTTGTCCTTCATTAGTCAATCATCCAGACAGCAGGGAATATGAACCACTGCCCAGAGCACAAACATCCCAACTGGGCAGCTACATACATGCACTTATGGTAGTGATATCAGCATCAAGGTAACCTTTGGGATTACCAGCGAGAACAGCAAGGACAGAACCAGGCATTAGGATTTAAGCACTTCCTGCTTTAACAGTAGATGTCTTGAAGAAGCAAAAACCTCCCAGCCTGTGTTCCCTCGCATCTGGAATTGAAAGCAGGGTGTAAGAATAAAAGGGAATCCCCAAGTTTACAAAAAGACTTCAGCACTTGGCCTGGTCTGTCCATTGTCCTTCAAGGGATGAAAGCTCAACAACATAAGATTAAAAGTACTGTCAGCAGACACCTGAGCACCTCTGTGACAGTTGAGAACAGCTCACACAAAAGGAGCTGGGAATGAACAGGAACAGAATGGGAACTCATCTGCCAAAACCAACCTAATTAAAGCTCTTAAAAACATGATTTAAGCAAGGGCCATGTTTCTGATCCTGAAGCAAACTTGCAAGGGTCTGGCAATAAAGAAAAAAGGCAAGAAGAATAAGCTGACAAGCAAATTCACACTTCAAGCCTGCAAACTGCAAGACCTAGTTTAGACACTGCTGAAACGACAAGAATTTAAATAAAACCCAAAAGCTTTACAAAAAAATCAACTAAAAAGTCATTTACTCAGAATCCCTCTCAAACGACACAATACTGAATAGTGACAACTGTAGTCACTGGAGAGAATAGCTGAGGTAAAGGTTCATAACAGTGAAACAGAAAACCTTAGTCAGTTGTGTCTCTGTGATTAATCCTACATGGCCTGCAGCCACAAATCTCAATAAAGCAATTTACCAGGACTCCAGCTACAACTACAGCAATTTGGTTGTTACTACGAACTAAAAACCAGCTCTTGGAGACAACAGTAGGCTGGCAAGATGTTACTATGGGTAGAAGAGCTTCTTGGCAGAAGAGCTGCTGGGCTGGAGAGAAAAGCATCTGTCCTCAAGAGTTTCTGCCATGGCTACCAGCCAGAAAAAGGCCAGGCCCAGGAACTTCCTCCACTGTCTTCATGCAGAACATCCCCTGTGAATACTCTGGGTCAGTGACAGAGCCCTAGAAATTCAACTGATTTGAACACCGAGAGAGGCTGAAGGCAGGAGAAGCAGTCTCTCAAGCTCAGAGATGCTGATGCTCTCCTCCCAAGACAGGGACTGACTGCAAGCCATCAGTCTTTCATTCTGATGACCCCGAAGGGCAGAGATAAGAATCTGCAAAGTACTCAAATCAGTACTCAAAGAAGAGTTATAATAGACGGTGAAGAAAAGTATTACAAGTCATCAGTTACCTTATGCAATGAAAGGCAAAACAAACACTACCACCTCCTTATTACAGCTATTGCCTTTAGCCACAATGATTTTTTTTATAAAATCGCTGAACAGAAAACTATAAATAGAAACTTTTTCAACTTAGCCACAAACGAACTGTTCATAAGGTCACACACATGTGGATCAGTGGAGAAACTGCAGATTACTCTTTAAACTATTACCAAGACACAAACAGACGAACCACAATCACACAGGACTTAATTACACCCACAATAAACCTGTA
>VWZV01003204.1:44702-67737 GCA_013397155.1 Irena cyanogastra | reverse complement strand
CCCCAAGGAAATGGAGAAAATCCAACACCAGACTCATGGCTCGGAGAGCAGCGGAGCAGCCTCACACCCAGCCCGAAAAACCTGAAAACCCCCAAGTTTTGGTGGCAGAGGGAAAAGCTGGAGCCCTTTCCTGGGCCAGGACAGTTCTGCCACCCCAGGGGCTGTGACATTCCGGGGGGGCTGCAGGGGGGTGACGTTCAGCACTGATAATCTCGGAGTAAACATTCGGAACAGCACCTGGAGATCATCTGGGAGGTGGAGAGGCAGAAAATGAATCCCTGTAAAACCCTGCCTGGCAAATGAAAAGACACCGTTGATTCCATTAGCTAATTGTGCAAATTAAGTGTTGCTAATTGCCCGGGATGGTGTTTGTTTGGAGCAGCCCCTGCACCTAGGCTGGGCTGAGCTCGCGGGCTGACAGCAGAGCTGATAAATGTTTGTTTTTCCTCCTCCTCCTGGGCCCAGGATTTGTTTTTGGGAGAGCCCAGGCCGTCCCTGAGCTCTCCCCACCTGAGCTGGATTTATCTGCGTGCAGAGATGGCAAAGGCTCCACCAAAACTTCCCCAAAGGTCTGGGGGATGGCCAAAGGGGATGGAGCTGGCCCAGAGCTGCCCTGGGAGGGTCCCAGACACGAACTGCTCCTGCAGCTCTGCTGCCCTGCCTCCCAAACCAGCCCGGGAGCTGCTCTCAGAGATTTACATAAAATAACAGAGCTGCAGTCAGAGCGCTTCGACATCCCAGGAGTTCTCTGTCGTTGGGAAGAACCAATTCAGTTTTCCTGTGCCTAACCCTGATGTCTTGGCCAAGTTTCCAACACCAGCTCCAAAACCAGGAGACCAACAATTGCTCTGAGCTTCACCTGGTGCAGGCGGCTTCACTCAGGCCCAAAATGAGGAATTTCTCCACCATTGTGCCTTTTCTCCAGCATGGATAACATTTGGAAATGTGTCTGTATTCCCAACACAGACAACACAGATAACATTTTTCCAGCATGGATTACATTTGGAAATGTGTCTGTATTCCCAACACAGATAACACAGATAACATTTTTCCAGCATGGATTACATTTGGAAATGTGTCTGTATTCCCAACACAGACAACACAGATAACATTTTTCCAGCATGGATAACATTTGGAAATGTGTCTGTACTCCCAACACAGATAACACAGATAACATTTTTCCAGCATGGATTACATTTGGAAATGTGTCTGTATTCCCAACACAGATAACACAGATAACATTTTTCCAGCATGGATAACATTTTCCAGCTGCTGGGCTCACTAATTAATAATATCTCAACCTGGTTTCATTGAGTTGGGAGATAAAGGAAGGGAAACAAATTCCTGGAGCTGGTGGGACAGGATCTGCACTTCACCTTTCCGTGAGTTCTCTGTCACTAGGAAGAAACCAATTCAGTTTTCCTGTGCCTAACCCTGATGTCTTGGCCAAATTTCCAACACCAGGCCTAAAAATATGAGACCAGCAAACAGTCTGAGCTTCAGCTGGTGCAGGCGGCTTCACTCAGCCCAAAAATAAGGAATTTCTCCACCATTGAGCCTTTTTTCCAGCATGGATTACATTTGGAAATGTGTCTGTATTCCCAACACAGATAACACAGATAACATTTTTCCAGCATGGATTACATTTGGAAATGTGTCTGTATTCCCAACACAGATAACACAGATAACATTTTTCCAGCATGGATAACATTTTCCAGCTGCTGGGCTCACTAATTAATAATATCTCGACCTGGTTTAATTGAGTGTGGGAGATAAAGGAAGGGAAACAAATTCCTGGAGCTGGTGGGACAGGATCTGCTCCATGGAAAAGTCTCTGCTGCTTCCCCTGGCCACCTCAGGAGCCCCAGGGGCCAGAGCTGGGCTGGTGACACGTGAGGAGAAGTGGGGCTGACGTTTGAGCTGTGTTGGGAGCACCAGGGGATGAATTACCCTAATTGCTGTGTTAGTCTCAGTTACACACAGTAATCACCACAGGCTGCCTCTGTTTTCATTAGAAATTTAATTAAGTTTATCAATGTTTAGCTACTTTGGCCTTGTTTTCCACCACCTTCCCCAGGCTTCACTTTGTTTAATCAATATTTTTAGTGGGATGGGAGGGAAACGTTCTTCCAGTGCACCTTGGGTTTCATTTCTCCTTTTATTTCCCCTCTTGACACAAATCTGTTGGAAGCAGAGGAAGCCAGGGATTCGCTTTCGACCCAAATAAAGAATTTTTCTCACTCCACTAACGCCTCCAACAGCCACCAAACCCTTCCCCACCGCAGCCTGGACACTTCTGCCCACACTTCTCCAAAGCACTGAGGAACTTCAAGGCCGCAGACGAAACACAAACCACAAAAATCAGAAACTTCTGGACAATTTTATCCCAGCAAACATTTCCTGGGGTGTTCAGGAGCTGAACAGCTGCCCCTGAGTGCCGGACCCTGGTGTTTGATGCCAGTTTGGGGCTTCAATTTTCCTGTTCCGCCGCTATTTTTGTCCTTAAATACCGCGGCAATTTAGCAATCTATTGACTTCAGGGTGGGTTTTTTTGTTTTTTTGTTTTTTTTTTCCCTAAACACACTCTGCTGGCTGCATAATTCCAGCTGCCACATAGAGCTGTTTGCTGTAGCTGTAATTTCAGCACAAAGCCATTCTCTGCCACCTCCCTGCAGAGTGGCATTGGGGCTGGGCAGGCGATTCTCCCTCCCTGCTGCCCTGATGGAGCAGCTCCTTTGGTAAATAATCACCCCAGCACCAGTTTTTGGGGATTTTGGGGGGTTTTGGGGTGTTTTGGGGGGGTTTTTGGGGGTTTTTCCTCGCCACCTCCTCCTCCTCCTCCCTGGCACACATCAGAGCTGCCAGGCTGAAGGAGCCCTCTTTGGGAAGCTGAAATTCAAAATTGTGTTTGGTGCCGGGTAAATAAAGGTAACCTGTGTGATTGCAATTGTGAAATGTGAAATTGTAATTGTGAAATGTGAAATGTGAAATTGTAATTGTAATTGTGAAATGTGAAATTGTAATTGTGAAATGCGAAATGTGAAATTGTAATTGTAACTGTGAAATGTGAAATTGTAACTGTGAAATGTGAAATTGTAATTGTAACTGTGAAATGTTGGAACGCGGCCGTGGGACAGTTGTAAAGATGAGTTCTAATAAACAATTGAAGAAAGCAAAGCATGGGAGAAGGCCTCTGAACCCATCTTTGGTTTGTAATTAATTATTATATGTCTTAATGCTGTTTTGTAATAAAAACCTTTGAATTATATCTATAGAATGCTGCTTTGTGTTAAGGATTTTTTTAAACTGTAGCTTTAGAATGTTACTTTGCATCAAGGATTTTTAAACTGTAACTTTAGAATGTTGCTTTGCATCAAGGATTTTTAAATTGTAGCTTTAGAATGCTGATTTGTATTAAGGATTTTTAAATTGTAGCTTTAGAATGTTGCTTTGTATCAAGGATTTTTTAAAGTGTAGCTTTAGAATGCTGATTTGTATTAAGGATTTTTAAACTGTAGCTCTAGGTTGTGTAAAGGATTTAAACAAAAGAGGGGATGGAACCTATCCCAAGCTCCTCACGGAACGGTGGGAACATCCTGGAAAAGGAAGGTGGACATCAACGTCACTGATTGATGGTTCTGAAAAGGGAAGCTGGACATCACTATCAGAGATTAATGGGCCTAGAAAATAGAAACTGGACACCACATCTGGAAACTGGACCCCACATCTGGGATGCACATCCTAGGAAATACATCCTGGGCATTGAAACCTGGAACAGATCACAACAGAGTACAGAAATGGGAAAGGAACCAAACATCGCCATCACAAATTTACCATCCTCAAGTGCAGAACCGTGATGTAAAAACCTGGAAACAGAAACTGCTGAGGAAGCTCATGAATATGCATGAATGTGATCAATAAATAGCAGCCAGCCCAGCAGCCAGCGTGCAGCTGGAGGGGAGAGCCCCCCAAAAACTGCACCCAGCGCTGGGTTTGCTCACACGTTGCCGTATTAATTAATAAATTGAATTACTGCCTGGTGCAGCGGCCGAGTCAAGCCCCTCATCTCTAACGCTGGCAGGAGCGCGTGGCTCGCGTCTGGAATGTCACAACAGAGCGATGGTGTCCTCTGCCCAGCTGCACGGCAGGTCACCGCGCCAGGAAACAGCCAGCGAGACAAAACGAGGCATTACAGGGCTGCGAAGGGCAGGAAAATGACATTTTTTAAAGCCTGAGGGTTTGGTTTTGTGGTTTTTTTGGGGGTTTTTTTTTTGTTTTTTTTTTTTGTGGTTTCTGTGCCCCCTGGGCTTGGCCCACAGCGAACCGAATCTGGGAATTTTTGCTGCTGGCCCAGGTGTCCTGGGAGCCTCATCAGGAGCAGCTGAGGGCAATTAAAAATCAGAGGCAGGCTCAGGGCTGGGCAGCGAGGGGCTAATTAACAATTAATTCCCCGAGCAGCCAATATTTGGGGTTCAGCCCTGGGGGAGTGGAGGAGCAGGGGACACTGAGAGGGGACACCTCAAAAGAGCAGGGACAGGTAAGAGCCCCTCTGAGGGGGTTTGTGGCAGGGTGGGTGGGTTTGGTGATGGAAAAATGGGAAGTAATGACAAAAATAATGGATTTAAAGCTGGTTCCTGCTTGGAAGTGCCAGTACCTGGATTTTTGGAAGGAAAATGAAACTTGAGGGAGATTTTGGATGGGGAGAAGGAATGAGAGGGGTTTGGTGATGGAAAAATGGTAAATAATGACAAAAAATAGTGGATTTAAAGCTGGTTCCTGCTTGGAAGTGCCAATACCTGGATGTTTAGAAGGGAAATGAAAATTAAAGGAGATTTTGGGTGGGGCAAAGGGGTCAGAGGAGTTTGGTGATGGAAAAATGGTAAATGGTGATGAAAAAAATGGGGTTAAAGCTGGTTCCTGTTTGGAAGTGCCACTACCTGAAGGGATCAGAGGGGTTTGGTGATGGAAAAATGGGAAATAATGACAAAAATAATGGGGTTAAAGCTGGTTCCTGCTTGGAAGCGCCAGTACCTGGATGTTTGGAATGGAAATGAAACTTGAAGGAGATTTTTGGATGGGGAGAAGGAATGAGAGGGGTTTGGTGATGGAAAAATGGTAAATGGTGACAAAAATATGAGGTTAAAAGCTGGTTCCTGCTTGGAAGTGCCAATATCTGAATGCTTTGAGGGGAAATGAAACTTGAAGGAGATTTTGGATGGGGAGAAGGGGTCAGAGGCATTTGGTGATGGTCTCTGCTGGAGAAATGGTAAATAATGACAAAAATGATGGGTTAAAGCTGGTTCCTGCTTGGAAGCGCCAGTACCTGGATGTTTGGAATGGAAATGAAACTTGAGAGAGATTTTGAGTGAGGAGAAGAGGGCGGTATAAGAAGGAAAATATTCTTATTTTCTCACAAAGCTTCCAAATTTAAGCTTTTTTTTTTTTTTCGGTAAAAACTGCAAGCAATTCAATTCCCAATTTAGCTGGTTTTCCAGGAGAAGCTGCCAAGTGTTCCTTGACAGAGGGCTTTGAGGGGGTTTTTTTTTTGATGTGAGGAAATAATAAATGTGAGGCTAATCCCAATTAACGTGTGCAAACAGGAGCCTGAAAACACCGGGGCTCTGCTTAAAACGCCCCAGCCTCCCTCCTCCAGTGCTGCAATAAAGCCCAGCCCAGCTGAGCTGGGACTTGTGGAGTTTCTCAGCCTAAGAACAGCACGAGAGGAGCGGTCAGACACGATTCCTCAGCCGAGGAGAGCCGGCCTGTCAAATTAACAGCGGCGGGGCAGGAGGCTGGAAAATCAATCCGTGCTCCTCGAGCAGGCAGAGAAACACAGACTCCTGGAAATGCGTTTTCAGGGGGGTCAAAACTATTTTTTTTTGTTGTTGTTGCTCCTTGCAATGTGTCTGTCTGGTTTCAAGCTGTTCTCCAAGCTGAGGAAACATTGATATTTTTTTTTCCCCTGTAGATTTTTTTTTTCCCTGTAGATTTCTTTTTTGGTAGATTTTTTTTGGTTTTTTTTTTTTGGTAGATTTTTTGATAGATTTTTTTTTTTCTGGTAGGTTTTTTTTTGTAGACTTTTTTAGATTTTTTTTTTTATTATTATTATTTTTCTGCTGTTGTCGTGGCTGATTTTGAGCTTTTTGCTGGGCTCGGCCTCGCTCAGCATTCTCTGCCACGAGCCGTGGGTTTGGGCTGTGAGCGGAGCTTTGATTCCCGCGGATCCCACAGAATCTGTAGGTGTGACAGGAACAGGTCAGGAACGTTCCACGGGCACAGCTGCTGATCGTCTCTGCAGCCCGGAACCCCTGACAAACCAACAGCGTGTTTTAAACCCTTTTTCCCCTTAAACCAGCGCTGATTTTTCAGCTCCGCGTCCGTTCTGGAGCTGGCGGTGCGGGGTGTAGGAGGGAACGGGCTGGGAGGGGATTTTCTGTGAAAAGCAGCAAAATTGGGTCACGGCGAAGCCTGGGTGGGCAAGGACTGACAGGAGGCTGCCAGGGAGGTGAGTTTTCATGGAATGCAACAGCTGGGTGACAAAAATCCCCTGGGGACTCTCCTGAGCTCAGCCCGCAGCAGCCCCGCAGCGAATCCCTCCCGGAGGGGCTCCAGGAGAGGAGCGGGGGCTCTATTTTGGAAACAATTAGCCTCAAATCCTGCAGTTCCTTTTTTTTTTTTGAGCCTCAGGCAGCGTTGGGTGATGGGCTGGGTGTCTGCTCCCGCTCCAGTGGGGTTTTAAAAGGCTGAAATTCGGATTGGATTGGGAAAGCCCGAGACCGGAGGGCTGGACGGGGAGAGGCAGGCGTTTGTTTCTCAGCTGCAGAAAGGAAGTTTTTGGGGAAAGGCGGCACCCTGGCTGCTCATCCCGAGGTGTTTTTTGGAAAAAGAGGGTTCGAGGTCTGTTCTCACAGAAATTATCGTAACCCAGCTGCTGGAGAGCCAAAGCTGAGCGGTGGTTGGGAATTCTGGGCAGGAGTTCTGTGCCCAAAACAACAGCAGAAACTTTTTGGGAAACGACTGCTTGGAGAAAAGCCCTAGCTGTTTGGTTTTTTTTTTTTTGGGTTTTTTTTTTTTTTTTTTTTTTGTTTTTTTTTTTTTTTTTCCCACTGTCAGTGTTTTTGCAAGGTGAATTTCCTTCAGGCTCGAAGCAGCCTGGCCCCCAGTCCCCACGTCCAGGGCTTTGAGATAATTCAGATTTCTCTCGCTCGCTGTCCTGTTGTTTTTAGCGGCATAAATCACTCCCGCTCGTAGGAAAAAACCCGAAAACGTGAATTAATTGTGCCTTTAAAACCAAGCCGGGAGGAAGATTGACAAAAAGCGCCGGTCCAAGTTTATCCGCCTGTCACAGAGCCCTGTTTCTCCTGGTGGCCTGTCTTGGGCTCGGCTTTCCCATCTGTTAAGCGCTGCCTATAATTAGCCCGTCTTTCACAACTTCTCAGCGTTTGGCACTCCTGATCCTGCCGTGTTTGCGTTCCTGGGGGATAAATGTGAGAACAAAACAAATTACCAGCCGTCCGAATCCGAGTTTCTGGGCTTCTCTCCCTCTGCAGCTTTTCCCTTTCCCTCTGTCCTGGCTCGGAGCTGCAGGGTCAGGTGGCCTTGGGGACATTTCCAGGGCAGTGTTTGCCCCTGCAGGGATCTGGGCGAGGATTTATCCCCTCAGCACTGAAATTCTGGTTTGGGGTGAGAAAAGTAATTTATTTTACCAAAATCTCTTGGCCAAGGCCGGATTTTGGGAGAACGTTTCCCTTCAGGCTGCTCCCGTGGGTCGCTCTGCTTTAGTGCTGAGCTCTGGGTCAGCCCAGGCTGCTGGGGGGGGTTCTAGAGGGTCTCATTAACATTTTAATCAGCGTGGAGTTGGTTTTAACCAAGCAGAGCGAGCTTTAGGAGGGGACAGATGAGCGTGGCTGGCAGGGTGAGCAGTGTTTATTCCAAATGTCCCATTTAGCTGCTATTCCAGTCTTTAAACACCTCGCAGGGTGGAAATGAGGAGCCTAATAATAACAGCAGTAAAACTGAGAAATTTCTCATCTGTTTTACGGGGCTCTTCTAATTAGTCTGGGATTCTGTGGCTGCTGATGGACAGGGCGGGTCAGGCCCAGCCTCTCTGCAGGCAATAATTCAGATTTCACCTGCAGCCAGCCTGGGGCGTGGGAGGAGCAGCAGGGATGGGGAAGAGCTGGGATGGGCTGGGCTGCCTGGTGCACAGCACTTGGAGTCAATAAAAAGTCAATAAAAAGTCACTAAAAATCAATAAAAAGTCAATAAAAAGGGGTTGCTTCGGTTGGGGTTGGGTCTGGGCTCGGTCCTGCCCCCAGGTTTTGCTGCTAGTTTTGGATTTAAGGACCAGCAAATGCTGCTTGGCCCTGGCTGGGCGTGCAGAGCTCGGGGTTTGTGCAGGAATGCACAAACCTTTCAGCCTTTGGAAACCGTTCCCACAGCGGGGCTGCGGAGTTCCCTGGGGGTTTTCCCAGGTGAGCTCAGGAATCTGAACCTGGCTTAAGGAGCTGTGTCCCCTCAGCCTTCAGAGAAATCACAGGGAGCTGTTCTTCATCCTCCAGGGAGGAGAACCCACGGGATCATTTCCAAAATCCTCTCAGCAGCTTTGGGCGCCACCCAAACAGAGATTTCCTCGGGTTTGTACAAATCCTGACATTTCCAGAGCCTCCCTCGGGAATTCCCTCGGCGTTCTCCATCCCCCTGCTGGGCCAGGGCTGCCTCCAATCCATAAAAACCGAGGGGAAATTGTGCAAAGCTGCGTTTTACACCCGGATTGAGAGCCAATCACTCACCCATTTATCTATTGAGACTCAGACCCATTAAAAATCGGAGGGAATTTGTGCAACCTTTAAATCCTGTCACAACCCTTTGTGCTCCTGCTGTTAAGCTTTTTGTTGGTTTTTTTTTCTTGCTGTGCTGGTGAGATCCGGGGTTGGGGATATTTACAGCACCTGAATCAATGCTGAGGACATGCAGAATATTGAGGGATCAACTCTACTTATTTCTAATGCACTTTAATATTTTGACTGCCCGGGCAGAGTTGGGGAACGGCTGTGCTGGAATGATAATGAGCAGTTTAACAGTTTTATGACGGTTGGAGAGAACTTTATGGAAGTTGATAAATCTCATCTTGTAGGTTTCAATTTCTCATTCCCTACAGAGAGATGGGCAGAATGCATTGATACTGCATTTCAAATTGGCCAGATCAGGAGGAACAGCAGCTAAAATCCATTACAACCCAATTACATCCATCAGCCGAAGCTGTGTGCACTCACTCGTGAACATCAGCATTTAATCCATAAAGAGGAACTAATGAGAAATTTGAAAATGGAATCCATGCATCAGTGGCTTTGGAGAGATTTTGCTGGGATTAATGAACTGCCAGCCCGTTGTCAACACGCTGCCAGCCCATTCTCTCCAGGTTTGTTTACTGACCAAAGAAACGCTCGCCCCGCTTTGTTCCGCCCATCTCTCGGCCCCGCTTCTCTCCTGCTTCTGCTCGGAGCAGGAATGGCAATTTTCTCCACTCGGAGGATCAGACACTTGTTCCTTTTCCATCCTGCTCCCACGGACATCTGGCGGCTCGGCTGCCCCAACGCTGCACAGAGATCTCTGGCACCGGGAGCCGGGGCCAGGGGCTAAAACCTGCCTGGCCGGGGAGCCAGGGGGGCACGGAGGCTTTGGGGTGCTCTGGGCTGCAGGGGCTGCTCTGGGCTTCCCCCCAGGGGTCCCTCTGTGATGGATTCGCTGATTCTCTGGAGGCAATCAGAGGGAATTGGTGGTTTTGGAGGTGTTGGTGCAGCCCAGGGACTGTGAACAACCCTGAGTTGAGCTGGAATTGGGGAATTGCAGAGCCTGGGGCTGCCAGGGCAGGGTCACCCTGGAGTTTGTGCGTCGGGGGCAGCTGAGGGTCTCGGTGCTGTGGTATCTGTTGGAGCTCTGCATGCTGAGGATTTCCTCACTCCCTGATTCTGGGGAGAAGGGGAATTCCCTGGGAATTCAGAGGGAATGGAGTTGAGGGTTGTCTTGGTCCCACACTGGCAGTTCTGGAGGCATTTCCCTAAAACTTAAAACCTCATCCTCGCTCTCCATTCTGGGGAGGAAGGTATATTCCCTGGGAATTCAGAGGGAATGGAGTTGAGGGTTGTCTTGGTCCCACACTGGCAGTTCTGGAGGCATTTCCCTAAAACTGAAACCCTTATCCTCACTCTCCATTCTGAGGAGAAGGTGAATTCCCTGGGAATTCAGAGGGAATGGAGTTCAGGGTTGTCCTGGTCCCACACTGGCAGTTCCGGGGGCTTTTCCCTAAAAGCAAAAACCTCATTTCCATCCCCATTTCTGGGAGGGAAGGTAAATTCCCCTGGGATTCGGAGGGAATGGAGCTGAGGGTTGTCCCGTCGGGAGCAGGTGACACAAAGGGCTCGAGCTGCGCCTCGCCAGGATCCTCTGGAATTCACCCTCGTTAAGTCAGACCTGGCCAGGATGAGCTCTCTGCTGCTCACTTACGTAACACCCAACGTGCCTGCGCGGCCAGAGAGCCCATTAAATATTTAAACCCCGTCCTTTCCTCAAAAGCAGAACAGCAAAGATGATTTTCCGTGGAATTTAACATTAAACTCCGGCAATTTGTACAGCTGTGCATATAAATAGCTGGCACATCATCTCCGGAGGCAAAGGTCACCCTGCCTCATCCATTTCAATGCTGGAGTTCCATGGCAACAACCTCTCTCTGTTATTTATCCAGAGGGACTTCAGAACCTTGGAAAAAAAAAGGAGAAAGCGCTGTTGGGTGTGGAGAAGTGCATCAGTGGGGCTCGGCTGGAATATTTTGCTTTAATGACTGTTTTTTGGAATATTTTGCTTGAATCACTGCTTTTCCTCCCCTTGCTGGAGCTCTGTGGATAACCAGAGCCCCCGAGCCCTGGGGACGGGGCGGCACGAGGCTTTTCCGAGGGAGGAAATCCGAACAGACAAGTGCCTGATTCCCTTTAATGCAATTTGTTCCACGGCTGATCTTCAGCCCCTGCCTCATTACCTTGGACAAACTCGGACCTGGCTCCCGAGGAGAAAAAGGCTCTTATTTGCAATTAGAACCCCCCAATTACACAGCACGGCTGCAGCTGATGGGAGTTGACTTTTTAAATGCCAGAGCCGTTATTTCCTCGAATAATCCACGTTTGGAAGGGAACGTCACGGCAGGGTCGGACAAACACCACACGGGCAGCTCGGGAATCTTTAATTTCTGTGCAGATCCCCCAGGCAGGGCTTTGCGGTTGGAGAGTCAGGGGCTGGGGACTTGGCTCGGGTGGATTGGGGAGATTCGACCCCTTTTTTAGGAGCAGGGGTTGATCTAGGGAATCCCAGAATCACAGAGTGGGAGGAACCCTGAAGATCATCCCATCCCATTATCCCATTTTCCCATGGATCCCATCCCACGGATCCAATGGATCCCACCCCATCATCCCATTATCCCATTCCATAGATCCCATCCAGTCATCCCCTCCCATCCCATTATCCCATCCCATAGATCCCATCCAGTTATCCCCTCCCATCCCATTATCCAATTTTCCCATGGATCCCATCCCATGGATCCCATCATCCCATCCCATGGATCCCATAATCCCCTCCCATGCATCCCATCCCACAGATCCAATGGATCCCATCCAATTATCCCCTCCCATCCCATTATCCGATTTTCCCATGGATCCCATCCCACGGATCCAATGGATCCCATCCAATTATCCCCTGCCATCCCATCATCCCATTATCCCATTTTCCCATGGATCCAATGGATCCCATCCCATCATCCCATCATCCCATTATCCCACCCCACAGATCCCCTCCCATCCCATTTATCCCATCCCATTACCCCAGCCCCAGGCAGGGAGCAGGAATTCCAGTTCCTCCCTCACTGCTGCATCCCTGGGATGGCCTGAACTCCACCAGTGCTGAATTTTTTAGGGAATAATCCCTGGCTCTTCCTCAATCTTTGCGTGGCCGTGCTTCCCAGGGAAATGGTGCATCGCACGTTTTCCATCCCACGCTCGTTTTCCATCCCACACTCATTTTCCATGTTTGCCCACTCAAACCCCGCGCATTTGATGCCCTCATTTATCATTTGGTGGAAGGATTTTAATTGACTCGCTGGCAATTCCGGGGCCTCCTGCTGAGGGGGAATCAGAGGGAATTGGTTGTTTTTGCTGCCTCTCCAAGGAGTTAATTGAGAAGTTATTCAATTACAGGGAATATTGTTTTATTGCTAATAAGATATTCTGATACAAACAACATCCCCCACTCTGAAATGAAATGAGGAGGAGCTTGAGGCTGCTCGGCAGAGAGGCTTCAAAAAGGAACCTTAGCTGGAAATACCGGAATCAATTCCAGCTTCAGAGGAGTGAAAGGAGATCGATGAAATTCTTATCAGGGTTTCCTTGCTATTTATTTACTCTCACTTGTGATTGTTTGGACATTGGTGAGAGCTGGTGCAGACGGATCAGGCTAAAGAGCTGCTCTTAATGCAGATTATCAGCCAGGATATCCAAACCCCAGCTAATAGTGCTCTCTATTATCTAATTTGCCAAGATTAGATTTCTTTTTATGCACCACTTCACGAGCTCATCTCCACTCTGCTGTTGGCTCCTCCAGCCGGGGAAGAGCTTCTCCAGTAAACAAATATCAATTCTCTCGTTGTTAATTTGCAAAACAGCAGCACCTGGAAGCCCAAACGGGGGCAGGGCTCTGGGCCTGAGGGGGACAAACCTTCGTCTGCTTCCCCTAAATCCGGCCTGGGCATCTTTCTGGGATGAACAGAAGGAATTGCCAGTGCCCAGCAGCAGGTTCTGACGGATTTTGGCTCCCCGGGAGCCGTTCAGGTGGTGAGAGGGAGGAAGTGAGAATCCCACCACACACCCCTTCCTGCCTGCCCCCTAAAACAGGTTCTTGTCCCTCCAGTGTCCCCATGAATGCCTCCAGGAGCGCAGGGTTAGCCCAGAAGGGTGAATCTGTGTGGGGTTTGCTCATCCTTATCCCATCGCAGCCCCAGGGAGTTAAACCCATCCCATTATCCCGTCCCATCATCCCATCCCAGCTCAGAATATTCTGTGGATATTTATCTACAGAACATTCCAGGGCTCTGATTGCCCAAGCAGCAAAGGCGCGGTGTGCCGAGGATTGAATATCTCCATTAAAAAAAGGAAAAAAAAATCCACCAACAAAAAAGGAGAAAAGTTCTATTTTTGATCAGATTTTATCTAAGTTCACTATTCAGTTCTTCCTGGTGGCTTTTTCAGCTGCTATCACATTTCTGTGCTGCTTCAAGAGTGTTATCAAGCCATCCCCTAACTGCTTTGTGAGGAGTTAAACCTCCTCCTTGATGAGCTGAAGCCTTAAAGAAAACAGAGCAGCAGATTTGGGGAACGGCTCCCATCCCTTAATTGTCGCGGCTTTAATAATCAGAGTGATTCCCATCAGATATTTGGGATTTTGTGTGAAAGTGGAAATGGCTCCGAGCCGTCCAAGCCTTGATTTTGGCTCATGAATCACGGGGGGTTTATGGCAGGGAGGCAGCAGGTAATGGGATTGCTCAGGTTTTGCTGACTGCGGGGAGAAAAGCTGCCACCCCAGAGGAAGGGGAAGCATTCGGCGTGCAGAGAGAATGAAAATATGAACTCATCCCGGCTAATGGCCCTGAGAAGCAATAGAAAGATATGCATAGATTGTTCTGAGTCTTAAAGAAAAGAGGGATGCGTCCAATTTGCATCAAACGCTCCTGGTAATCTTAGGGGGAAGAGATTTCCGTGGAAACACAGGGCTCGTTACGGGAGGGGAGCGGAGGGTTTGTCCTTGAGTCAAGTTTCCTTTGGATCCCATTAAACCCCGGCTCTGCTGGGCTTGGCTGGTGATCCAAAGCCCCAGAGCTGCTTTGTGTGTGGGGCTGTGCTCCAGGAGAGGGGAGGGAAGGCTGTGAGCAGCTCCTGGAGGCGGGAGATGGAGCAGATTCCAGCGGGATTGCCAAACGGGAGCCAGCTCCTTTCTCCTCGAACCCTGCTCTCTCAGTGAGGGGCAGGAGGCCCCTGGCTGTCCCAACAGCCCTCTGGGGCAGGCAAAGCTGGGTTTAACCCCTGGCACCTGGGATTAGAACTGAGATTCTGCCCACTTCCTGAATCCCCTCTGATTTTCTGGGGCAGAGCGATTCCAGGTGTGGAATTAGAGCTGCTGACGTGCAGGGTGAGCATCCCACCCTTCCCAAAGATCCAGGCCCAGCCTTGTCCATTATCCCATTCCTCCCAAAGATCCAGATCCAGCCCTGTCCAGCTCTGCATTCCCACCCTTCCCAAAGCTCCAGCCTTGTCCATCATCCCATCCCTCCAAAGCTCCAGCCTTGTCCAGCCTTGCATTCCCACCCTTCCCAAAGATCCAGCTTTGTCCATCATCCCACCCTTCCCAAAGATCCAGCCTTGTCCAGNCCCTTCCCAAAGCTCCAGCCTTGTCCATCATCCCATCCCTCCCAAAGATCCAGACTCAGCTTTGTCCATCATCCCAACCTTCCCAAAAATCCAGACTCAGCCTTGTCCATCATCCCACCCTTCCCAAAGATCCAGCCTTGTCCAGCTGTGCATTCCCATCCCTCCCAAAGATCCAGCCTTGTCCAGCCTTGCATTCCCATCCCTCCCAAACTTCCAGACCCAGCCCAGCATTCCCATCTTTCCCCAAAATCCCCTCCCCACCCCTTTTCCACCTCCTGTCACTCCTGGCTGCCCCCACACCTCCCTGAGCTGGATGTTCATTTGCTAATTGCCCTTTCCTTGCCTTGCCACGTTGGTGGTTTTATTTTTATTTTTGTTTTTAACATCATATTATTATTATTACTATTATTGCTATTATTATTATTATTACAACCATTTACCAGAGAAGTTTCTCCCTCCTCCTCCTGGCCCAAACACAAACACATTTTTATCCACACGGCCGGCATGATTGCACTTGTGCTGTTATGTTTTATTTATCTCCATATAGGTCTGGTTCTGTTGCAGTTTCTCATTTCTGCCTGATGCATTATTCATGATTTATACAATATTTGAGCTCGTGTAGGACACCCTCAGTTTATTGGCTGTGCTCTCCTTTTCTGGGTGTATAAAAATAAAACATGGCAAGCTCTGTCTCCCTCCCTGTTCTGCTGTTTGCAGGGAAACAATGGCAATAATATCGGGATAAAATCGTTGCTAATTCTACTTTCAACACCTTGGAAGCTGAAATAGAACTGAAATCGGGGTTATTTTAGTTATTGGTGTGTATTAAATTCTCATCAATGCTTTAAGACCAAACTCTGAGCTCTGGAAAGTCAAGGAGGTTTAAGTTACTCTAAGATTGTTCGGAATTTTTTTTCTCATTTGATTTTTCAGCCCCAAATGGCCCAGATTAACTGAGAATTTGGGGCTGCAGACGCTTTTCTCTCCGATCTCCAGTTAAACCGAGCTGTGTTTGAGCTCTCACCAGGCAGGATCACAAATCCCAGCAGGAGCAGGAGCCCAGAGTGGGCATTGCCGATGGCTTGGGTTTGCTCTCTCAGGGTCCCTGCAGTTCCTCAGCTCCGAGTGCTGGGGGCACTCTGCACCTGGCTGCCACCCCAAATCTCCCCCCAGACCCCCTGACAAGGGCAGAGCCTGGGGTCCCCCCCAGAGCGCCCAATATTTCTGTGTTTGATGCGGGACTGTGGAATTTGTGACGCCGCTTGCAGGTGCTGCAGCCGAAGCCCTCACCACCCGTTTTGCCTTCCCAAATGCAGTGCCCAGCCCAGTGCTGGGGTTGTTCTGGGGAGATGAAATTCTCTCCTCTCAAATATCAAACCCCTGAGCTCCAGGACAGCGCCCTGCTGTCCCCACACCTGCAGGGCTCTGTGCCAAGGCGGGAGGATTTCCCACACTCCAGCCAGGATAAAACTTTACAGTTATTGACAGGAGCACATCTCGGCCAGACCTTGGTGTTATTGATTTAATGACTCTCTCCTCTCCTCTCCTCCCCTCTCTATCCTGCTCCACTGCTAATTTCTGTTTTATTAGAGCTGCTGGCCCTCCGAGCTTTTTATGGCATGAGCACAAACTTCTGCGGAGGAGCATGACCCCATAAATCAGCTGCTGAACGGCAGGGTGATAAACGCAGGGAAATTCGGGGAAGTTAAGCCCGGATCTATTTGCCCTCTATCTCTTGAGTCAGCTCCTCTCCTTGAACAACTGTGCCAGGCCGTGAAAACAGAGATTTAAATGTCAGCCAGAGCTGTAAAAGCTGCGAGGGGCTGAGGGTGGTGCTCGGAAGGGAGGGAATTCAGCCGGGGTGGGGAAAGGTGGCACAAGCAGCGCCGTCCAGGGAGGATTCCTGGTGTTCCTCCAGCTCTCTCCCACTGATTTAAGAGATTTTCCCCATCTTCTCACAGGCCAGGAGCTGCAGGTGTGGGAACACCCTCAGCGCTGGGTGGCAGCATCACCTGCTGGGGTTTACACCGGGTGTGACCGGCCTGGATCTGCTGTGTGGAGGGTTTGGAGAGGGATGAGCAAACAGGGATGAGCAAACCGAGCCCTTTCCCAGCAGGCGGGGCTGGGTCAGGTCTGCCTGGATCGGCAGCTCCAGATGCAAATTCCCCAATAAAAGCCGGGAGTGATTTCCGTGGCGATGGCTGAGGGAACAACGGAGCTGCCCGAGGTTCCTCTGGAATCTCCCCGGGCTGGGGACAGGCTCTCTGAAATGTCGGAGCTGCCCGAGGTTCCTCTGGAATCTCCCCGGGCTGGGGACAGGCTCTCTGAAATGTCCATGTCGTGAATAATGGATCGTGGGCAGGGCAAAGAGCTCCTGCTGCAGCAGCTCCGGCTTGGGCACATCCCAGTGATTATTTACCATTAACTTCAGTAAACACAAGAATGCGAAGAGAAAAGAAAGGAGATCTGTAATTTCTCCATTATTTAGCTTTGTTTTAAATGAAACCCTTGGAAAGATGTATATCATTTCAATTTTAGTTCCAGAGGCTTTTATGTAAATTAATTGCATTAGAGAATTGGCAGGAACATTTATTCAATTTCCAACAGCCGTGATTATGAGCTTTACATTAATATAACAACAATTTAACAGTGGCTGATAGATGGGACACAGCCATGTAATTATCAAAAGTGAGCCACTTTCTTGATCTCCAATTAGGTCTGTAAGCAAACACAGTTTTGCTGGAGCTAATTGCAGCTGGGGCGAGGTGAGCGCCGGGGTTCAGGTGCTGAGCAGGGAGGATTTTGCTGTTTCCTGATCTAAATTCCATTCTTTGTGCTGGGCAGAAACAGGGCTTGTGCTCACTGAGGGAGCTCTCCCCTGGCTGAGGTGGTTCTCGTGCTGGGGGCATGGGGACGTGGGGACAGGTGCTGTCACTGCCCTGGGGACGTGGGGACAGGTGCTGTCACTGCCCTGGGGATGTGGGACAGGGGCTGTCACTGCCCTGGGGACGTGGGGACAGGGACTGTCAGTGCCCTGGGGACGTGGGACAGGAGCTGTCACTGTCTGGGGACATGGGACAGGGGCTGTCAGTGCCCTGGGGACGTGGGACAGGGGCTGTCACTGCCCTGGGGACGTGGGGACAGGGGCTGTCACTGCCCTGGGGACGGGGGGCAGGAGCTGTNGACGTGGGGCAGGTGCTGTCACTGTCTGGGAGCGTGGGACAGGGCCTGTCAGTGCCCTGGGGACGTGGGGCAGGAGCTGTCACTGTCTGGGAGCGTGGGACAGGGCCTGTCAGTGCCCTGGGGACGTGGGGCAGGTGCTGTCACTGTCTGGGAGCGTGGGACAGGGCCTGTCAGTGCCCTGGGGACGTGGGGCAGGTGCTGTCACTGCCCTGGGGACATGGGACAGGAGCTGCCACTGCTCTGAGCCCTCCCGGGCTGGGCTCTTCCACTAAAGACGAAGCAAACTTTGGGGATTGTTCGGGGATTGCTTTCCTCCTCGCCTCTGTTTTTGCGGCAGAGATGAAGTTCTGGCTGGGCTGGCTCTGTCCCAGCCCATCTGGAGCGCTCCGCTGCCAGGAGAATTCCTGGCACTGCTCGGGCTGGGATTGCGCAGCCTCCAGGGCTCCTCCAGCTCGGCTTCAGCTCTTTGCGAGTCCCTCACAGAGCTCGCTGCGGTCCTAGGCACAGTTCTCATCCCGATTCCTCGTTTCCTGTGGGTAAAAACCTTGGGAAGGGCTTGCTGCAGTTCCAGGGGGGCAGGAGAGAAGCCCCAGCCGCTTCTTTGCGCTCCGTGCAAACGCAAAAAGGCGACTGAGGGACGGTCAGGAATTCCTCACGTGTGGGATCCGCCTCCAGGGACGCTCGGGGTCCTTCCCACCTGCAGAACTCCTTCAGCCTCGCTCCATCCACCCAAAAATGGGCTGGGGCTGGAGATGGCTGTGTCAGCGCGGTCTGGGATTGATTTTCCCCCACGAACAGCGAGCTGCAGGGACTCAGCTCAGCCCGGCTCCGTCACCCGCCGCGCCCTCGCTGGGAGCCCTCTGCCCCCAGGACTCAAGGCATGACCCCCAGTGCCTCGGTAGAGTCTGTTTGCCTTTGTCCCCGCGCTGTAAATTGTGCTTTGCAGCTTTCATTGCCCATATCCTCTCCAAAAATTCTTTCCCTCGTTAGAGTAAACCGAATTACCGAGCGCGGCGCTTTGTTCCAATTGAATGTGAGCAATTGGCCCAGCACTAATTGCTCGAGGGCAACTTCCACGATCCGTCAGGATCGCACCCAGGCAGCACTAATGCATTTAGTGGGGACTTTATTGCGTTTATTAAGCCTCTGGCCCGACGCAGCTCCTCACAAACGCGTTTTGTGGCCGTGGCAGGCCCTGGCCAGTGAATTCCTGCCTCGTTACTGGGGCTGTGTGATGGAGCTCGGGGCTCTGGGCCGTTATCCCCGGCCCCAAAGCAGGGCTGGCACTTCCTCAGCTCTGCACGGGCTCCAGCCGCCCTCTGCCTCTGTAACTCTGGTGGAACCGGAGCTTTTCCCATCCCTCGAGGGGAGGGGAGGGCTGGTCTGGCAGGAAAAGTTTCTGTAATTCCTGGTGGAACCGGAGCATTTCCATCCCTTGAGGTGAGGGCTGGTCTGGCAGGAAAAGTTTCTGTAATTCCTCCTGGAATCTGAGCTTTTTCCATCCCTTAAGGTGAGGGCTGGTGTGACAGGAAACGTCTCCGTAATTCCTTTAGGAATCTGAGCTTTTCTCATCATCAGCTTTTCCCATCCCTCGAGGCCGGCTGGGGGCTGGTGTGACAGGAAAAATTTCTGTAATTCCTCGTGGAATCTGAGCTTTTTTCATCCCTCCAGGTGAGGGCTGGTGTGGTAGAAAAAGTTTCTGTAATTCCTGGTGGAACTGGAGCTTTCCCATCCCTTGAGGCTGGGATTATTTTTCAGAGCTGCTGGCCCTGTTCTGGCAGTGAAGGTGTTTCCCACCTGCCCCGAGCAGGAGAAGCTGTCTGTCAGCTCAGGGCTGTTTGCACAGCCGGGCACTTTGCACCGGGTGTTTGCAGCTGCCCAGAGCAGCTCCGTTTGTGATCGATCAGGAATTCCCTCCCGTTTTCTCCCCGGTATCAGCTGCAGCCCCTGCCCCTGGTTTGCAGGGGGGTTTATTTAATGCAGAAATCAGGCACTGATGGATGGAAAACCAGCTGGCACGTGGCCGAGAAGCCAAAGATAAAATGTGAGAAAAAGAGGAGGAAGTGTAGCCTTTAAAAAGTTTCAGTTATCTCCCCTGAATGTTAAAGCACCGGCTGGACTCAGATTTCTGTCCCCCCTCACCTCTGGATGAATTCTGTTCGGCCAAGGAGCGAGCAATGAGAGAATGACAACCTGATTAGGGCTGCGAGGGAGGAGATGCCCTGCCCGGAAAAGCGGAATTACTGGGGCTGGCCGGTGGCCAGCAGGGAGGGGCGGTGGCCAGGGGCCAGCGGGATGTGATGGATCAGCCCCCTGACGGAAGGTGACAATTCCCAGCTCCTGCTCCCTCCAGGGCAGCCCCGTCCCCCGCTGGCACCTTCGAGGTGCGGAAAGCCCCACCCGGCAAAGAGAAGAAGAGGGATAATCGGGATAAGCAGGAATTCCTCAGGGGTGCGATCACTTCCAGGGACATTCAGGGGCAGAATTCCCGGGCTGGGGCTGGCAGTGGCTCTGCCAGGCTGCTCCAGGGGTGTCTGGAATTCTGCACTCCCCGTTTTTACAGCCAGGGAGCTTTTCCCAGCTGGAACACCGGGAAGGAAGGAAGGATTCTCCCGGGCGTGGGGGGTCGGAGGGGCTGCTGGAGGTGCTCAGGAACCCCGGGGCTTTGTCCCTGCTGGGCTTTGGGGCTTCCCGGGTGCCCTGGGAGCAGCCAAACCTGCGGGCTGGGTGAGGAAAACGAGGGATAACCAACCCGGAGCTCAGAAAACCCGCAGGGAGGAAGGTTTTAGGCAAGCTGGTGTTTATCCTGGAACAGGAGCGGCTGATCAACCTCCTGTGGTTTCACCTGCATTGATCTGGGGCATTTTCAGCCCTTTTGGAGGGGACACACCTACTGGGTTATTTCAAAAGCATTCAGACACTGTGGAAATGCAGTTTGTTTTGTTTTTTTTTCCTGGGGAAGTGGAGATGAAATCCAGGTCCCTCACTAGACCCAGGCTGCGAGGGAAATCCTTCCCCAGCCTGTTCCCAGCAAACCCCAGCTGGCAGCTCCAGCCTGGTGGGGTTTAGATCACAAGTGCAGTCAAGGAACGGGAATTAAAGCCCGACCCAGCTCCACTGAAGAGAGAAAATCTGCACTTATTTCACAATTGGACTATAATAGACCATAATAATCTGACACAATTATGAACCTTGCATTATAATAAAAATTACCCTCGCCAGAGCAAACTTTGCTCTGCATTTTAAGGATTTGCCTTTTTATTTTAAAGTGCTTGTCCTTTTCCCCGAGTGAATGCAATTTCTACTTCTCCTTGACCTTTAGATAACAGCGAGTGCTGTTATTTTTTGCTCTATTAATCCTCTTATCTTTCTGCCTGTGAACTATTGTTCACCCCGGATTGGCCACTGCTACAAATTGTGCCCTGAAATCCAAATATACACAGAAAAAAAAGAGAGAGCAGAGCAAATGATGGCAGGAATGAGCTCGATAATTTCCATTACGACAGCTTGGGCAGGTTCAGTTTATGAGCTGAGCCTCTGAATGCCAAGGAGGGGCAGAACCCTCCAGGTTGTACTTGAAGTCACAGGGAGAGAGGAAAAACAGCAGCGCCAGCCTGATTTCATATTCTCTCTCCTCTCTACGTATTTACAGTTTTTCTCTTTTAAATTTTCCTCAGAAAGCTGCCCAGGTGAGATTGCTCGAGTAATTCTTCTGGGCCTGATTATCAGTCCTGCCCACGGAGAAATCCCCCGGGTGCTGCCTCCTCTTTGCTTTCCAGTAAATATTTGTGTTTATTGCGGTGTTGGGAGCCTCACTGCAGCCTCTCACCGGCGGTTTTTAAAGCCAGGAAATCTCCAGTGACCTTTAACCAGTGCAGTGAAGAGGAAAAGCCTCACTGGCCGAGGTGAAACACAAAAACCTTGGGGGCGATAAATAAAACTTTCAGAGTTTTCCAGTTTTTGGCTTTTACCTCTTCGAAGGGTCGAGCTGGAGGCTGGTGAAAGGAAAGTGAACGTGAACTGCTCTGCTCGAGCCCTGGCAGCAATCCTGCTGCTCCTTGGCTCATCCCTCCCCGCAGATCAGCGAGGATTAATTAAAGTTGCATGAGGTTGAGCGAGTGCCCAAGGTAAACATCAAACCCCTCCGAGCTGCTCTCGGGGCTGGGGCTCGGAAACTCCTGAGAGGGGAGAAGCCGGGCACAGGAACATTTTGTTTCTGTTGTTTGAAACAGCCCCGGGATTTTATCTCCAGCAGAATTGACTCAGCAAAGCAGCGAACTGCCACTCCTGCCGTGCTGGGGAGAGAGGAGCAGAGCCCGGAGCTCTCAGAGCCTCCCTGCTGCTCCCTCTGCTCCTGGCAAGGCTGGCCGGGAACGGAGGCTGGACAGAGGGAAAGAATAAAAGTATTTATTAAAGGGCATTTATTAAAAGGCATTTTAAAAGGTGTTTATTAAAAGGGATTTATTAAAAGGTATTTATTGAAAGGTATTTATTGAAAGGGTATTTATTAAAAGGCATTTAAAAAGGTGTTTATTAAAGGGTATTTATTAAAGGGTATTTATTAAAAGGTATTTTAAAAGGTATTTATCAAAAGGTATTTCTTAAAATTTCTCAATGGATCCACCTGGGGCAGCACCAGAGCCCAGCCAGGGCTGCACCCAAAATGAACCAAAAGGGTCACAAAACGCACAACTGATTACAAGGTCTGTCACTGTGATCAGTTCTGCTCCGTTTGCATATCGGAGTTCATTGTCTAATTCCAGCTTTAGGTTGTGCAGTCCCACCCTCCTTGTTTTTCTCTCTTCAGTTCATCCTTGTTTGCGCTTTTTGGGCCTGGAGCTGTCCTTGGTCCCCAGCTGGACAAGGAATTGTTTTGTCTCCCTGCCCTGTGAGGAGAACTTGCCAAACTTACCGCGGAGCTCAGAGTCACGCGCTAAAGCAGCAGAGAGTCTGAAAAACAGAAAAGCTCAAACTTCGGGCGTCGCTCCCCTTCCCGAGGGATCCAGAGGGATCCAGAGGGATCCCCCGGTCCCACCCCAGAGCCCGAGCACTGAGCGCAGCCTTTGAAGGCTTTGATTCTGCCCAGGCACCTGCCCAAAGCCAGAAACGCGGGAGTTCTGAGCAGAACAATTCCTTCTTGACCAGAGAATGTTCACGGCTCGTTCCCTTCTCCTCTGTGCTGGACTTCTGTCCATCAGCACCAAACCCGTTCGGCACTGGAATGTTTGGGGGTTCTTGGTGTCGGTTCGTGGCTGGAGGAGCTGAGCTTGGACTCCAGCCTGGCTTAGGGCAGTTTGAGGCGTTAACAGGGGACAAGAAACACGGGAAAGGGCCCGAGTGAGCGAGGGGCTGCTCCCGGTGCTGCTGGCCACGGCGTGGCCTCGGCT
>VWZV01003204.1:5512-35359 GCA_013397155.1 Irena cyanogastra | reverse complement strand
TCACCCCTAAATCACTCTCACCCCTAAATCACTTTTTCACCCCTGAATCCCCAGGCCAGGCTGCAGCAGAGCCCCAAACCCAGCCCCAGGCAAAGCCACACTGCTCCCAGTGGGATTTACACAAACTCAGCACTAAACCCCCCTAATATTTAAATTATTACAACAAAGCAAAAAAAAACCCCAAACCCTCCTCCTTCCAGCTCTGTGCCAACCCCATGAATATGCAAATGAGGATGCAAAGACAGTTTCCTACTGGCTCCCAGTAAATATCGAGGCAGAGCTGTGCAGCATTAAGTGGCAGATTTAGGTCCGGGTTCATTCCTTTTTTATTTATTTTTTTTTAAATACCACACTTAGAGACCAATTTGATGGTAATGCACAGAATCTGTCGAGGGCTGCAGCCGGCTGACGGCGTTGTTAAATCATACTTATTTTGGCATTTCTTATTGAAAGCAATACAAGGGCAGCCAGTGGTGATAAATTTGTTTGTGGAGAGCAGCGTTGCTTGTCAGAGTTGTACACTCTCGTAACCAGGGCAAAATTACACCATAAATTTGCAGGTTTATTGTCCTTTTTCTTCTTTTTTGTTGTTGTTGTTGTGACCTGCTTTTCATATTCTGCGTGCAAGGGTGCTCTGGCAAGAGAGGATTGTAAAATCTGGGATCTCCCAGGTGCCTTTATTGAATTCACCTTCTTCTGCCCCAAAAAATGGGATCTTCCAGGGAAAAGGTTTATAGAATTCACCTTCTTCTACCCCAAAAAATGGGATCTTCCAGGGGAAGAGGTTTATAGAATTCACCTTCTTCTGCCCTAAAAAATGGAATCTCCTAGGGAAAAGATTAATGAATTCACCTTCTTCTACCCCAAAAATGGGATCTCTCAGGGAAAAGGTTTATAGGATTCACCTTATTCTGCCCCAAAACTGGGATCTCCCAGGAGCTCAGGTTCTCAGGAGGGTTTCAGGCATTTGGGAGAAATGGAATTCTCAAACTCACCGTGGTCACACAGGCCTGACCCTTCTCAGGTTTGCTGGAAACATCAGTGGGACCTAAAGTGACTTTTTCTCCTTGGAATTTCTTCCTGGAAAGGGTGCTCAGGCTTTGGAGCTGCCCGGGGGGGTCTGGAGTCCCCAGATTTGGTGTCCGAGGAATTTCCTGGACGTGGCACTCAGAGCTCCTGGACGCAGGAGGAGCTCCAGGGCTGGCTCCGGGAATGCCCAGCCCTGGAACGTGCAGCTCCTGGATCAGCTGCTCCTCCTGAGCCAGAGCACGAAGCCAAAATCCGGGAGTGCTCGGAGCTGGGATCTCGGAGGATTTGTTGCACACGAGGCAATAAACGGCTGCTCCAATTGACTAAATGCCACGGCACAGCAGTTTGTTTTAATTATGCTGCAAAGGGAGGGATATTATTGTTCTTATGGCACAGCGTAACGAGGAAAGGAGAAAAGAAAATTGTGTCCCGCTCTCCTCCTGAGAAGCTTTAGCAGCAGCGTCTTGTTTATCATGGAGGGCTCAGGGCAGCAGGATCCACAAATAAAACATGAGGAGGAACCAGTTTAGAGAGGAGATGGAAAAAAAAACAAACAACAAAACCAAACCGGAGAAAAAACCACCCTAAAACCCAGAAATTAAATCAAATTCCATTGCCTCGCTCATCTTGAGTGGTGACTGGTTCTGCTTTTGTTTGCTGCAAGAGGAAATGTTGGAAAACCTGGAAGGTCTTAGGGCAGGAAGGGTTTGGACAGGAGATGTGGTGGATGAAGGTGCTGGGAGGGAGCTCCTCCTGCTGCCTCCAGTCCATCCCAAATCCGGGCTGGGGCACTCTGGGCATTTAAAAAGTTTTGTTCGTTACCCACAGAACTCAGCTCTTTGCCTTTTTCCCTGGGAAATGAAGATCTGAATTAAGGTGTGACCCCAGTGGAATCCAAATTCCCCCTGCCCAGAATCTTCTCCTTGCCTTGGTGCTGAAAGCAAGGAAAAACCCCATAAATGGATGTTTAGGATTCTCTGGCGTTCTTCCCCCAACATTGAACCAAAGTCAACTGTCTTTTCCAACTTTAAACTGAGTCAACATTTTAAGAAGATAAAACATTTCTATTTAAATCTTTACCTGAATTTGCCATCCTGAAGTTCGGGGAGATACAAATATAGGTTTTGTCACCGAGTGAGCAAAGTCAGAATCAAAGGTAATAAACCCATTGATCTCCAGTAAGACAATATTAATATTACCATCTAGCTTTTATAATTAATTTGCTGCCAGATGAAAGGGAAACACGAGGCCCTTTTAATGCTGGTGATTAAAGGGAAAAGTAAACCTTTGAAAGGCGGATTTGCATGTACAACGTGTTGCACTAATTCCAGCAGATCGGGGGGAGTCGTCGGAGTCACGCTGCAGAGTTTGGGATGAAAGAGCTGCTGACTTGGGGGAGAAAAGTCTGGCCAGAGCTGGGATGTTGGGGAAGCTTTGTAAAGCCCAGCTCTGGCTTCGTTTGATTTTCTGTTCGCTGCAGGGCAGGGCTTTCTTTGGGCTTTCCACCTTTACAGAAATGTCCTTAAAATCCTGGGGAAGGGGAGGCAGAGCTCGGTGGGGTCTGTGGGGTTTCACCAGCCCAGCCTGGCTCGCTCCGCACAGTTTGATTGCAAATTCCCTCTCCAGAAGCACCAGGGGAGCCTCGAGAAATAAACGAGTGGCAGTTCAGAGCAGGGCTGTGCCCTGTGCTCTGCCCTGCATCACTGCCCACAGCCTCCACCCCAAATCAAAGATTTCACTGATTGCCTTTCTTGCCGTTGTTCCCCCGGAATGGGACGCGCAGCGGTGACAGACAATGACACGGCAGAAGCTCCTGATGTGAGGGGTCAGAAGTCAAACCTGCTTTTGTTCTAATTTCCCCCTCTGCTGTTTCAATACCAGGAGCAGACGAGGCTGATTTTCCTCCTGCCCAAAGCCAGGCAGCGTGGCTTTTTCTTGCATTAAGCCTGGCTCGCTCCGCACAGTTTGATTGCAAATTCCCTCTCCAGAAGCACCAGGGGAGCCTCGAGAAATAAACGAGTGGCAGTTCAGAGCAGGGCTGTGCCCTGTGCTCTGCCCTGCATCACTGCCCACAGCCTCCACCCCAAATCAAAGATTTCACTGATTGCCTTTCTTGCCGTTGTTCCCCCGGAATGGGACGCGCAGCGGTGACAGACAATGACACGGCAGAAGCTCCTGATGTGAGGGGTCAGAAGTCAAACCTGCTTTTGTTCTAATTTCCCCCTCTGCTGTTTCAATACCAGGAGCAGACGAGGCTGATTTTCCTCCTGCCCAAAGCCAGGCAGCGTGGCTTTTTCTTGCATTAAAGAGCAGAAATGTGATTTTTTTTCCCTCGCAGAGCCCTTCAGTGGAGCAGAGGGGGAATGTCAGTGGTGAGCCAGGTGAACATTTGAACACTGCTGCAGTTCCCTCTCTGAACTCCCCTTCCCCACCGGCCGGGGCCCAGCGCAGCTCATTCTCGGGGATCAGTGATGCTCTGCCTCCTGCCCGGGCAGTCGGCGGCAATCCGAGGGACAGGAAATATTGATGGAGAGGTGGATTTGGGGATCCAAAATCCTGCCCTGAGCCAGCCCCGGGACAGCTGCAGGGAAATCTGCGTTTGGGGACAGTCCCTGGGGCTCCCAGGGGAGCAGGGCGAGGCTGCGGGGGGGAAATTCGGGGACGCCTCGGGAGCAAAGGGGTGCGGAGCCTCGCCCTGGGCAGGGGATCCCCAAAACTGCGGGATCCAGCTCGGCTGTGTCACCGGCATGCAGCGACGTGGGTAGTGCACGAGGGACGCGAATAATTAATGAGGGACGTGAATAATTAATGAGAACATAAATAATTAACGAGGGACATAAATAATTAATGAGTGACGTGGGTAGTTCCTGAGTGATGTGGATAATTCGTGAGTGACGTGGATAATTTGTGAGTGACATAAATAATTAATGAGTGATATGAATAATTAATGAGTGACGTGGATAATTTGTGAGTGACATAAATAATTGATGAGTAATATGAATAATTATGAGTGACGTGGATAATTCATGTGTGCTATGAGTAATTAATGAGTGATGTGGATAATTAAGGAGTGATCCAGCTAATTAATAAGTGACTCAGCTAATTCATGAGTGACATGAATAATTAATGAGTGATTTGAATAATAACGCGTGATCTTGATAATTAATGAGTGATGTGGATAATTAATAAGTGGCTCAGCTAATTTATGAGTGATATGAATAATTAATGAGTGATCTGGATAATTAATGAGTGACGTGGATAGTTAATAAGTGACTCAGCTAATTTATGAGTGATATGAATAATTAATGAGTGATCTGGATAATTCATGAGTGACGTGGATGATTTATGAGTGACTCAGCTAATTCATGAATGATATTAATAATTCATGAGTGCTGTGGATGATTAATTAGTGATATGAATAATTAATAAGTGATGTGGATAATTCATGAGTGACGTGGCTAATTCAGGAGTGACTCGGATAATTAATGAGCGATGTGAATAATTAACGAGTGATCTGGATAATTGTGGGTGAGATAACAGTGAAAATAACAAAGGAATGCTCTTGGAGGAGGGGCAATAGTGACAGCAATAACAGCAATAATAAATCACGATAAAAGCAGCAGCAACAATAGCAATAGTGATGATAAATAGCAATAATAAATAGTAATAATAATAAATAGTAATAATAAATAGTAATAACAATAGTAATAATAAACAGTAATAATCATAGTAGTACTACATAACAGTAATAACAACAACAAAACAACAACAACAATAATGAAGATATTTTTATTTTATTTTTATTTTTATTTCTGTTTTAACGCAGAGGTCCAGGAGCAGCCCAGGGCTGTTGCTGGAGCTCTGGGACACCTGCCCAGGTGAGCTCTGCCCCCAGCACCTTCCCCTGCCCGCTGGCACTCGAAGCAAAGCCCAGCCCTGCTCTCCTGCTGCACAGGAGCTGCTCTAGAGCCCAGCCCGGCTGTTTTGTGCTGTCAGCCAGAGCCTGTGCCATGTTTTATTCATGTGTCACTCTCCCGTTCACTGCTAAGGGTTTACAAATGCTTCATCAATTATTAACAGCCCGATACCTGCTCGGGGCTTGTTGTTGTTGTTGTTGTGTCTCTTTTTATTTTTTTTTCTTTATTTTTTATTTTTTTTTATATAAAGAGGTGTCGGGAGGGTGGAGGAGAGAGCTACAAATGTAAGAAACCAAATTAAAACAGGAATTCAATAATTTACAGCTGCTCCCTGCTGGGGTTGGTGTTTAAAGGAGAGCAGCTGCAGCAGAGATAATTGAATTAAGGGCTCGCAGTTGTTTCCAGAGCGTGTGGGAGCCCAGAAAAGGGGAAACACACGGGATGTCTGAGGAGAAATGCAGTTTGGAATGCAGTTTGGAATGCAGTTTTTAGCCCCATTTCACCCCCGGGTGAAATTCAGCCGAGGGATGAGGATCCCGGGTGTGGAAGTGGAAATTCCCTGCTGGAAATTCCAGTGTGGAGAACTCCCTCCCCTCCCCAGCACCTTCTCCTGATGGTTCTGCTTTTCCACCAGGGAAATTCTGCAAACCTGGGTGTCCTCCAGCCCTTCCAGGTTGAAAATAAAAGCTGGGAATTCCTTCTCCTCCCCTTTTCCCCATTTTCTGAGGTGAAACAATTCCTGCTGAAGCACCACGGTGCTCCCATCACTTACCAGCACCGAGAGTCACAATATTAACTGGGAAAATCATTGTAGGGCCACGAATATTTTTTTTAAAATCACTTTTTTTTTTCTTTTCTCCCTGAGACTCTTGCTGTGTTTCCCCCTCAGTGCAGCTGCAGGGAGAGGCACAACAGCGAAATAAACCCTGACAGATTCACCAGAGCCTCCTCCCCCGGATTCCCCAGAGAAACCCAGGACAAAAAGTCCTTTTTTCCTGCTTTTTATTTTCCTAGAAGGCAGCCAAACAACAAACATTTGCCCTTTAAATTTCCATTAGAGGCGTGTTGAGGTGTTTATAAACTCCCTGCTCTTCCCAAAAGGAGCAGGGCAGAGCTTCCTCCTTCTCCAAAAGAACAAACTCTGAAGGAAATTTTGCAGAATTCACTGAAAATTTGGGTGAATGCCTTCAGAGTTGGTTGGGAGAGCCCTGGGGCAGAAATCCAGATTTTATTTGGATTTTTTTCCCCTCAGAGTTCAGTGGGTGCTGCTGGTGGGAACAGCAAACCTGGGGTGTTCGGAGCTGCTCAGGCTGGCAAAAAAATCCCCAAAAAGTGCAAAATGGATATTTCTGGGGGTTCCTGGCTGTCCTAGAGCTGTCAGACCCTGCTGGGGTCTGAGCCCTCAGCCTGGAGGGATTCCCCTTCTCCCTGGAACACCGAGATCCTTGTGGGGTTTGTGGGGTGCCCTGGAGGCTGCAAACCCCTCTGACCCCACAGCTCTGCTGCCATTGATTGTTTCCCATACTGGGAATTTCAGAGCTGGGGCCGTTCTGTTAATTGCAGCTGAAATCAGGCTGAAATCAGACTGAAATCCTGCTGAAATCAGAACGAAATCCTGCTGAAATCGGGCTGAAATCGGGCTGAAATCAGACTGAAACCAGGCTGAAACCAGGCTGAAATCCAGCTGGAATCAGACTGAAATCCTGCACTGAAATCCTGCTGAAATCAGACTGAAATCAGGCTGAAATCAGACTGAAATCAGGCTGGAATCAGGCTGAAATCCAGCGCTGAAATCAGGCCGAGATCAGGCTGAAATCCTGCTGAGATCCTGCTGAAATCCTGCTGAAATCAGGCTGAAATCCAGATGAAATCCTGCACTAAATCTGGCTGAAATCAGGCTGATATCCTGCACTGGAATCCTGCTGAAATCAGACTGAAATCAGGCTGAAATCCTGCTGAGATCCTGCTGAAATCCTGCTGAAATCCTGCTGAAATCAGACTGAAATCAGGCTGGAATCAGGCTGAAATCCAGCGCTGAAATCAGGCCGAGATCAGGCTGAAATCCTGCTGAAATCCTGCACTGAAATCAGGCTGAAATCAGGATGAAATCAGGCTGAAATCAGACTGAAATCAGGATGAAATCCTGCACTGAAATCCTGCTGAAATCAGGCTGAAATCAGACTGAAATCAGGCTGAAATAAATAGGGTGAAATCCTGCTGAAATCAGGCTGAAATCCTGCTGAAATCAGGCTGAAATCCTGCTGAGATCCTGCTGAAATCAGGCTGAAATCAGGCTGAAATCAGACTGAAATCAGGCTGAAATCAGGATGAAATCAGGATGAAATGAGGCTGAAATCAGACTGAAATCAGGCTGAAATAAATAGGGTGAAATCCTGCATAAATCCTGCTGAGATCCTGCTGAAATCAGGCTGAAATCAGGATGTTAATTGCAGCAGCCAATTAACAGAAGCTCATTAGCATAGACGAACACCCCCCACACCTTCCCTGCCACCAGGCTGTCCCCGACCCCATTCCAGCCGATCCCGCTGGCAGCTCCCAGCTCCCCAAATCCCTTTTGTTATTTTGTTATTTATTTTGTCCTTTTGTTGTTCTCTGTTGCCCGTCTCCCGCTTTCAAAATGGGGATTTTTCATTTTAACTGGAATTGTGCTTTATGATGTATTTATATTGTTTTAAACTAACTTTCACACTTACAGGCGAGCAATTACTGCGCCAGGGGAGCCCAGAGTTAATATTTTTGGGTTTGAAGCCTCACTTGATTTGAGACTGTATAAATAAGGTTCTCATGAAGTATTTATACAGCCTAAGCCAGCCCTGGGAAGAAAACAAAAGCAATGAGTAAATAATGAAGAATCAGATTTGTGCTTTTTCATTTTCAGAACTCGGTGAATTTTTAACTTTTTTAAAGGGAAAGCGAAGCTTTGCTCCCCCTCGTGCTGCTGGGGGGTTTTCTCTCTGCCAGCCCTGCGCTCCTGGGGGGTTTTGGTGCCAAATTTTGCCACAGTTTTTCTCTTTTTGCCCTCGATTTGCAGGGTGCCCAGCAACTCCAGCTCTCAGTGCAGTGGGGAGGGCTGGGCTTTTCCAGAATGAGACAAAATAATCCAAATCCAGCGGTGTAAACAACTGCCACTCCACCAGGTAATCACGTCTTCTCGAGATAATATCATTTGCATATGCATTTATACCTCGGCGAGTGTTCTTAGAGGCTTTAATTAAAAATTAGGCTTTCATTTCCAGGATTTCATCCCTTCCTGCTGCTCCCACTGGTTTTTAATTTCGTTTCGGGGGCTCTTTCCCCACGGAGGGGTTTTGGATGACCCTCCAACGTCTCCTGAAGACGTTTCTGCTGCAGGCGGCGAGCGCGATTCGATTGCGCTGCCCCCGCCTGCAGCCCCCGCTCCTGGGTGCAGCAATAAACCGTGACTCAGCACGCTGCCAGCACCTAAAAATCAAATTTCAGCGGCTCTGCTTCCTGCTGCCCGGGCTGGGATCGGTGTCTGGGAGCCCCTGGAGCCGGGAGTGACCCCCACGTCCTGTGGGAGCAGCTGGAAATTCAATGCAGCTCCTGGGCCCAGAGGCCCCCCATGCCCTGAATTGAAAAGAGGATTTTAAATTTTTTTTAAAGCTTTTCTGCCTCACTTTACACAAATTGGATTTCTCAAAAGGCTCCGAGTCCTTCAGAGTTGGTGCTCTGCCACTGGGGGTGGGATGTCCATGCTCTGCTATTAAATCGCGGAATAAAGAGCTGGGGAACGGATTCTGCTCTGGCTGTGGTTCTGTGTGAGTGCAGAATTCTGGATTTCTGAACAAATCTGGATTTCTCAACAAATCCGGGCTCTTGAGGAGCCTTCTCAGAGCACAAGGAGCCTTCCGAGCAGCGGGCTCCATCCTGCAAAGCAGGATTTATCTGCTGCAGCCTGGGCTTTCTGGGAGGATTAATTCACTTAATCATAACTGTTTCCTGCAAGCATTTTAATCAGCTGTAATCCTCACCTCTTCCTTCGCTTCAGCTAATTAAATCAAGTTATTATTTTTAAGTGTTCCCTCAAAGCCAATGATTCTCATGGAAATGGCTGAGGAGGTCTGGACGGGATCCTGCTCTTTTGGGGGCTTTTGGTGGTTTTTATTTAACGTTCCCGTGTCAGGAAACGCCCTCTTCCTTTGTGCTGCACCAGTTCTGCGTTCTTGGTTTTATTCATGGAGACAGATAATAAAATTAATAAAATTAATAAAGTTAATAAAATTAATAAAATTAATAAAATTAGTGCCTTTGGTGGCAGCAGCAGCAGCTCGCCCCCTGCAGCTTTCCAGCAGCTCTTTGTGAGGAATGAAATTCCTCCCAAAACCAGCAATAAACAAATTACCCGGGCAGAGTTCAAGCTGCACGGGGTCCCCGCAGACGGAGCTGGGAAAGCTCGTTAGGAATAATTGTGGGTTTGTTCCTCTGCTCCCTCCCCTCAGGTTTTGTCACAGCAGCAGAATCGTCTCGGTGTGGTTCACCTGGTGCCTCCTGCATTTTTGGGTGTTTGTCCTGCTCCCAGCTGGGACATCCTGGGACCCCTGGGGGCACCCGGGCACTGCCCAAAATCCTCATAAAGGAAATTATCTTTTAATTTCTGCACACACTGAGACCTATGGGGGCTATGGGCACCCAGGCACTGCCCAAAATCCTCATAAAACAAATTATATTTTCATTTCTGCACTACTGTGGGCACACAGGCACTGCCCAGGGCTAATAAAGAAAATGATCTTTTAATTTCTGCACACCCTGGGACCCCTGGGGGCACCCGGGCACTGCCCAAAATCCTCATAAAGGAAATTATCTTTTAATTTCTGCACACCCTGAGGCCCCTGGGGGCACCCGGGCACTGCCCAGGGCTCAGAAGGGAAATCCACACCAGCTTGGGCCAAACAAGGTGAGCCAAACCTGCAGTTATTTAACCGAGGACAGAGGAAGGGATTGGAAAACGGCTGGAATTCTGGAATTCTGGAATTCTGGAACGCAGACAGCGCTGGGAGTTAATGCACCTGCACTCCTGGCTCTCCCAGGTTTTGATTGCTCGTTATTAAATGTTATCTCATTACGGCACGGAGCAGTGCAATAATGGAATTCACTGATTCAGACACCCCTGGGTGCTCCCTGCCTGCCCTTCCCTCACCCCGGACACTTCTGGAATCGCTGCTTTTCCCGAGGCAGGAGATTTCCCCCGGCTCTGTCCCGCCTCTCCTCGCCGTGTTTTCCCCATTTCCCTGCTCACGTTTGGGTGTTTCGGCTGCCACCCTGAGCTGCGCCAGCACAGCTGCCACATCTCCCCGGCGGCGTTTGTGCAGAGGAGAGGAAATAAATCTGGCAGGGCAGGGAAGCTCAGGAACAGCTCGGCCTGGCTGGTTCCCCGGCGGAAATCTTTTGGAAAATCTTTTGGGATTTGGGATTTGGGATTGGGAGACTTCTCCCCGTTCTCTTCCCAACCCCAGAGTGAGTCTGCAGCTCCTTGACTCGGCCAGGCCTGGTGCTGCTTAAGGATTTCGAGGTCAATTTCACCTCTGGGAAATCTCCAGGTATTCCATTTCATTTCTGGAATGATTTTCCCCCCCTTTTTGCTCATTTCTAGGGGGAAAAGAGAACCCCTCTCCTTCGTTAATGAGCCTTTTTTAATCTAAATTACTGAAACACGAGGCCAGCTCCCTGCTCGTCCTACTGCAGCACGGGCAGCGCTGAGCTGAGGACGCTTCCAAACGAGATTTAATAATCGAGCAGGACGTTTAGCATATATTAATTAAATATCAGCAGATGGTGAGGGGAGCCCTTGCTGGCAGTGAGTTCAGAGCAGGGGAAGTGCCACGTGATTGCAGAAACAATGGAGGTGCAATTCCTTTTTTATTGACACGTTACAATTCCTGCAGTGGCCGGGAATTTAATTACTGCCCAGCTCCGGGTCTGTGCAGGTGGAGAGGAGCGGTGGAAAAAAGTTTGGAATCGAATCTCCTCCAGGAGAGCAGCTCTGGCAGCCCCAAAAACTTGGGATGAAAAGCTGAGCACGAGGTTGGGAATAAGGCCCTGGTGGTCCAAGGCTGCACCCGTGGAGTGAACCTGAAAATCGGTGTGAAATGTGGAAATTTCTGAGTGCCACCAGCACAGAAATCCCTGCTGGCAGCCACACATTTGGAGTTTTGCCAGGCCAAGGAGGGATTTTTGTCCTTCCCTCCAAGCCAGGTGCCCTCAAACCTCACCCTCTGGGTGTTCCACCTTTGGCTGAGCCACCACCACCTTTTTAGGGTTAAAATTCAGCTCTTACAAGGATTGGCATGAATGCCCTGGAGGTGTGGCAGGATTTTGGGGGTTTCCAGCCCATTTTTTTTTCCAGTCCAGAGCTCAGGGAGGGTCTGAGCAGCAGAGAGCTCCTGTCAGGCACCTGGTGAAGGTTTTGGGTGCAGGTTTGTGGGGCTGCTTCCCCTGGCTGGTGAGGTGGGAACTCAGGACTGGCTGAGCTGCCTCCCCTGAGACAGCAGCACTTGCTCAAAAATAAATTAAACCCTTAATCCTGCAGACCTTTTTTTCCCTGCAAAATCCTCATTTGTGCCTTTTTCCAGGGCAAGGCAATGTTTAGTGGCAGGAGCAGCTCCGCTAACTTATGTTGGTGGAGCCCCTGCTATATTCAACCTGACATAAAATGCCAGGAAATGGCCAAGAATGACATTTAAATGCATGGAATCGACAGCCCTACCTCTAGGTGTGGGTTTGCTGGAGCTTTTCCCCCCCTAAATAATAATGTAAAGCTACATTTGCCATCCAGCTCTGCTACCTTAAAGTACCTTGTTTGACATTTTACTGTGATGAGTGAACCTTTAACAAGGTCATTAGCTTTGAAGGATTTTTCTCCCGGGGCTGTGGCGAGCAGTTTATTCTAAATAGCCAGGAAGAGAGAATAAAATATAAATAAAAATAACACCGTGTAACTGTGAAAGATTTCATTTGTGAGGAACACCAAGTGGAAGTCTCCACGAAATAATCCGGCCCTTCAAGAAGGCAGCAGTCATTGAGATGGATAAATCCAGGCCCAGCAGAATAACTCCATAAAAATAACAACAAACTGCTCCAGGTTTATGGGACAGGAGGGCAGCTCTGGGCTGTGAAAATTCCCAGAATTGCCACTCAGCTGGGGAGGGAACGGGAGCAGAGGGATAACAGAGATGGGAGCAGAGAGAATGGGAGCAGAGGGATAACAGGGATGGGAGCAGGGGGATAACAGGGATGGGAGCAGAGGGGATGAGAGCAGAGGGATAACAGGGATGGAAGGAGAGGGAATGGGAGCAGAGGGATAACAGGGATGGGAGCAGAGGGATAACAGGGATGGGAGCAGAGGGGATGAGAGCAGAGGGATAACAGGAATGGAATGAGAGGGAATGGGAGCAGAGGGATAACAGGGATGGGATGAGAGGGAATGGGAGCAGAGAGAACACAGGGATGGGAGCAGAGGGATAACAGGGATGAGAGGGCATGGGAGCAGAGGGATAACAGGGATGGAATGAGAGGGAATGAGAGCAGAGGGAACACAGGGATGGGAGCAGAGGGATAACAGGGATGAAAGTGGTCGGATTCTCCCCTAAAAAGGGAATGGGGTGAGACCCCAGCCCGTATTTTTCCTGAATTCCTGCACTGTGAGAAGGCAAACGCTGGGAGCTCCCAGTCCCAAAGGCTGCTGTGATCATTGATCAGGGAGAGCCCCGAGTTCCTGCAGGGCCCAGCGCTGCCCCAAACAGCCACGGCTGTGTGCAGGCAGCCTCCACCAGGGGTGAAAATGAAATTATCCCCGAGCCATTCCAGGGAATGAGTGGGAATGTGCTCATCCCGCCCTTCAGGAGCCTCCTGGGCTGTGCTGCTCCATCCCTCCAGTGATTTCCTGACATTTTAGCCCTGAGTGGGAGAGCCCAGCTGCTGCTGGGAACCTGGGATCCCATTCCCAAGGGAATTCCCGAGGGTAGGGGCACACCTGGCTGTTTGTTTCCCTGCAGGATCTGCCCGAGCCCCTCTGGCAGCAGCAGCAAGCCCTGGGTGTGCTCCCAGAGCGATTTCTCCTTGCTGGAGCTGCCTGAGCAGTGAGGACAAACTCCCCAGGAGACACAAAGCACCGGGACAGAGCTGGGTTTCAGACAGGACAGCAGCAGGAACTCGGGAATTCAGGCATTTGGGAATTCAGGAATTTAGGAATTCAGGAATTCCATTCCCCCTGTGGATCTCTAACCGTGCAGGACCTGCCAGGCACTGACAGTCCCAGACACAAAGCACTGGGACAGAGCTGGGTTTCAGACAGGACAGCAGCAGGAACTCGGGAATTCAGGCATTTGGGAATTCAGGAATTTAGGAATTCAGGAATTCCATTCCCCCTGTGGATCTCTAACCGTGCAGGACCTGCCAGGCACTGACAGTCCCAGACACAAAGCACTGGGACAGAGCTGGGTTTCAGACAGGACAGCAGCAGGAACTCGGGAATTCAGGCATTTGGGAATTCAGGAATTTAGGAATTCAGGAATTCCATTCCCCCTGTGGATCTCTAACCGTGCAGGACCTGCCAGGCACTGACAGTCCCAGACACAAAGCACTGGGACAGAGCTGGGTTTCAGACAGGACAGCAGCAGGAACTCGGGAATTCAGGCATTTGGGAATTCAGGAATTTAGGAATTCAGGAATTCCATTCCCCCTGTGGATCTCTAACCGTGCAGGACCTGCCAGGCACTGACAGTCCCAGACACAAAGCACTGGGACAGAGCTGGGTTTCAGACAGGACAGCAGCAGGAACTCGGGAATTCAGGCATTTGGGAATTCAGGAATTTAGGAATTCAGGAATTCCATTCCCCCTGTGGATCTCTAACCGTGCAGGACCTGCCAGGCACTGACAGTCCCAGACACAAAGCACTGGGACAGAGCTGGGTTTCAGACAGGACAGCAGCAGGAACTCGGGAATTCAGGCATTTGGGAATTCAGGAATTTAGGAATTCAGGAATTCCATTCCCCCTGTGGATCTCTAACCGTGCAGGACCTGCCAGGCACTGACAGTCCCAGACACAAAGCACTGGGACAGAGCTGGGTTTCAGACAGGACAGCAGCAGGAACTCGGGAATTCAGGCATTTGGGAATTCAGGAATTTAGGAATTCAGGAATTCCATTCCCCCTGTGGATCTCTAACCGTGCAGGACCTGCCAGGCACTGACAGTCCCAGACACAAAGCACTGGGACAGAGCTGGGTTTCAGACAGGACAGCAGCAGGAACTCGGGAATTCAGGCATTTGGGAATTCAGGAATTTAGGAATTCAGGAATTCCATTCCCCCTGTGGATCTCTAACCGTGCAGGACCTGCCAGGCACTGACAGTCCCAGACACAAAGCAGTGGGACAGAGCTGGGTTTCAGACAGGACAGCAGCAGGAACTCGGGAATTCAGGCATTTGGGAATTCAGGAATTTAGGAATTCAGGAATTCCATTCCCCCTCTGTGTGTCTCTGCCCTTGCAGGACCTGCCAGGCACTGGCAGCTGCGTGCTGCAGGGGGACACCAAGGAAACGCTCCCAGCCCGTGCCGGAGATGTCCCTGTCAGCTCTCAGGGCACGGCTAATTGGCTGGGAGCTCATTAACGGCACTGCTCAGTCAATGAGCAGGAGAAGGAATTTTCAGGTATTTAATTTAATATTTAATATTGCTGCCCCTGGCACGCGGGGAAAGGGAAACTTCTCCTGTTTAATACACAAATTTGCTGCCTCTTATCTCTGGTCTCACAAGGGATTTGTTTCACCGCGGCTCCGGCTGATACCAGCAGGCTTTTAAATTGAAAAATCGCAATTCCTTCCCCCCCCAGCTTTGATACGAGTCTTATCAGCAGGAGAGGGTGACAAAAACACAAAAACTTATCTCTGCTCCGAGACAGAGGAAGGATCAGCCGAGCAGCAGAGGAGACCCGGGCTGGTGTCTCAGGAAGGAGAGGGACGGGAGCAGAGATCTGTCCTTCACTGAGACAGAGGGCTGCTGCTAGGCCGGGCTTTGCAAAGCCGGGCTCTGCAAAGCCGGGCTCCTCCTCAGGCTGAGATTCCTGCCGAGGTTCTCGGGGGGAGAAAGGTGTGAAGTGATGGGAAAGTGTGACATAACGATGGGGAGGTGTGAAATAATGATGGGAAGGTGTGAAATAATGGAAAGGTGTGAAATAATGATGGGAAGGTGTGAAATAACGATGGAAAGGTGTGAAATAATGGAAAGGTGTGAAATAATGATGGGAAGGTGTGAAATAATGGAAAGGTGTGAAATAATGATGGGAAGGTGTGAAATAATGGAAAGGTGTGAAATAATGATGGGAAGGTGTGAAATAATGGAAAGGTGTGAAATAATGATGGGAAGGTGTGAAATAATGGAAAGGTGTGAAATAATGATGGGAAGGTGTGAAATAATGGAAAGGTGTGAAATAATGATGGGAAGGTGTGAAATAATGGAAAGGTGTGAAATAATGATGGGAAGGTGTGAAATAATGGAAAGGTGTGAAATAATGATGGGAAGGTGTGAAATAATGGAAAGGTGTGAAATAATGATGGGAAGGTGTGAAATAATGGAAAGGTGTGAAATAATGATGGGAAGGTGTGAAATAATGGAAAGGTGTGAAATAATGATGGGAAGGTGTGAAATAATGGAAAGGTGTGAAATAATGATGGGAAGGTGTGAAATAATGGAAAGGTGTGAAATAATGATGGGAAGTGTGAAATAATGGAAAGGTGTGAAATAATGATGGGAAGGTGTGAAATAACGATGGGAGGGTGTGAAATAATGATGGGAAGGTGTGAAATAACAATGGGAAGGTGTGAAATAACGATGGGAGGGTGTGAAATAACGATGGGAAGGTGTGAAATAACGATGGGAGGGTGTGAAATAATGATGGGAAGGTGTGAAATAACGATGGGAAGGAGTGAAATAATGATGGGAAAGTGTGAAATAACAATGGGAAGGTGTGAAATAACGATGGGAGTGTGTGAAATCAAGCAGCAGATCGGGGGATTTGCTGTGCAGAGCCGTCTCTGCCACGCCCCGAGGAGCCTGGAATCGGGCACAGGAGTGCCCAAAAAATGGATTTTGTTCCTTTGACCGCTTCCCCCTCAGGTCACCAGTGGTTTTAACAGAGCCCGTGTTTGCTCTGCTTTTTGATGGAGCTCCAGGCCCAATCAAGCCTAATTAAGGCCCTTTTTTCCTTCCCCTAAGCTCAGCTCCAGCCCTGTGGGTCCAGACTGTGGTTTAATCATTCCAGGGATCGAAGGGGGGGATTTGTGACTCAGCTGGGTGGAAACCTGGCAGAATGATGATGTGAAATGCTCTCTGACAATCGATGTGTGAGGGGAAAGGGCTCCAAAGTGCAAAACTCTCCAGGTCTGCTACAGGCAGCTGAATTTAGCAGCTTTTCAAAGGGATGGTGGTAAATACTCGAATAAATAAAAAGAAACGGGCTCGGAACACGAGTTGATGTCTAAGATCTGTCAGTCTGAGCTATCTTCACATCGTGTGGATGTTTCAGCCTAATTCCAGCTCCGAGGTGTGCCACAGCTCCGGGGTGTCACATTCCTGTGCCCTCGGACAGCAAACAGTAAATTCAGGCCCTTAATTACCCAGACAGCCTTTGAGCGCGGAGGGAAATTTATGTCAGATCTCAATTTCCCACTTAAAATTCCACGCCTGCGCTTGGGCTGGGGCTGGAATTATTCCCCAGCACGGAATTGCTTCAATCCATCCCAGCCCGGATCGCTCCTTGCTCTCCTTTGAGGGGAGAGCAGCAATGACTCAATTAAAGTGACGCCGTGCTGGCGGTGCCCCGTGCCAGCTCATAAATCCTCGCGGCTGCCCGGGCCACCTTTGAAAAATTCACAATTTGACGTTTCCTGCGCGTTAAACCAGCGGTGAATTAAGCGTGGAGATTGTCTTGGCGAGGAGGGGACGCTTGTCACGCTCCCCCTGAGGGGTGGTGGCACTTTGGGGTGGGGGCAGAGCCCCCGGGCCACCGACTCCGAGCCCGGAATTCCCGGCGAAGGGCTCTTCCTTCCAGGGCAATCCGCGTTATTCCATCACTTCCAGCGCCTCTGTGACTGAACGACCTGCAGGAGGAGCAAGGTTTCCTTTCAGCTTCCTGCGAAACATTCCCAAAATGTTTTACATTCCCGAAATGTTTTACATTCCCAAAATGTTTTACATTCCCAACATGTTTTACAAGCGGCCTCGCTCAGGCTCAGACCTCCCCGGCTGTTTGCTGCAATAATAATCAGGATTTCTGTGCCGGCAGTGCCTTTGCCGTGCCCAGGCTCTGCCCAGAGCCGTCTGCTCTGCCCGGGGTTTTGCTGGAATTCTGGGGTTTTGCTGGAATTCCGGGGTTTTGCTGGAATTCCGGGCTCCGAGCCCTGCCTGGGGAACCAGGGAGGATTTCCAGCCCTGCCTCTGGGGAACCAGGGAGGATTTCCAGCCCTGCCTTTGGGGAACCAGGGAGGATTTCCAGGGGTGTCTCTGGGGAACCAGGGAGGATTTCCAGCCAGCACCCCAATTCCTGGCTCGTTTTGCAAAGCAGGAGCTGGGTGTGAGCTGCCCTGCCCCACCTGTGGCCCTGCCAGGGAGGGAAATCCCTGCATTAGAGGGGATCTTTCTTCTTCCTGCTGCTTTTTATCTCTCCTCCAGAGGGGGAAATGTCCAATTTGCTTTATTCCAATAAAGGGAGAGGCCATGGGGCATTCTCCTGGGGGCTCTCCAGTTTTTGGAGGACTCAGCCTCCTTTTTATCCCAATTTCCCTCTCTCTTTCCCCATTGCCTGAGGCACTTGAGAGGCTCAGACTTCCCTGAATGTCTGATCCCAGAGATTCCCCTCTAATGTATAACCCCCCCTTTTAATTTTTAATTCTTATGGAATTTAGGGGTTTTCCCCATGGTTTCTTTCATCTTTCAGTGCCCAGTTTCAACCCAAGCCAACCTAAAGCTTATTTGTAAAGGCAAATCTCTTTTTCCATTCATGGATCAGTGGAACCCTTCCCATTGTTTCTTTTCTCTCTCAGTGCTGGTTTTAGAGCCCCAGCTGGTTGGGAAAGACAGGCTCGTCATTCCTCTCACTCCCAAAGGAATTATTGGATGGATTTTGGTCCCTCAGACACTTCCCAGCCCTGTGGAGGTCCCCGGGAGAGCTGGAGATCAGGGATGAGCCTCCACTTCAGTCTCGGGCTGCTTTAAGTGAAGAACAAACCCTCCTAACTGGGTTTTTTTGTGGGTTTTTTTGGCAGATTTTCCGCCATAAATTATTCCTTAACTTCACAGCTCCTTGAATCCGGGTTCGCAGCGCTGTTCACAAAGCAGAAAGCGGTGCCTGAGCAAATAGACAATGAAAGGGATCTTGTAAACCGCGGCTGTGTGTGATAATTGCTGCCTGCGAGAGAAAAGCCTCCCTCCCTTCCAGCTTTGACATTCGCAGTGTAAATATTTGCAAATCCGCCTCTTCCTCCCCTAATTATTTGCTGTTTGTCTGTTTGGTTGCACGGGGAAGGTTTGCGGGATGAGAAAATCTCTCCTTACATCTCTGGGTCTTCCCGACTCGTGGGGAGAACTTGGGGTGTTGCAGCCCGTGGATGAAAAGTTGATGTTTTTGTGCTTTTCAGAGCTCTGGTTTTGCTCTGTTCAACCCTCAGAGCTGCCAGGCTGGAGCTGCCTCTGGATAATTCTGGGTGAAAAATGACAATTCCCGCACAGGGCTTTCAATTGCAGCGATAGCCGCTGGAAAATTCGTGGAGGAGATTTTTTCCTGCTGCCTCCTGGAGCTTGGGTGGTGGCAGGGAAACCTTTGGGGGTTTGGGTGAAGTTTCTCTGATTTTAGCTCCTCTTTCAGCCCAAGAAAAGCGCCCTGGGTGATGCTGTGCTGTTGGTTTGGGTTGGTTTTTATTAATTCCTGTTTTTTTGGATGGGGGGAATCAGCAGATCCAGGAAATCCCGGGTAAGTGAGAGCAGTGGGGAGGGCAGGGAGCAGAGCGGGAACTCTGGGGTGAAGAGGGATGTGCCTCAATGTCCTGAACATTCCTGAACCCAGGGCTTTTCTGGCTCCGTTTTGGGACTCAAAATGAGAATTTCCCCTCTCTCCTGCTCACTCTTTGTGGATTTTGTCCTGCTTGTCTACACAACCGTTTCTCAAAAATCTCCGTGCCTTTGTTCTGACAGGCTCGAACATTCCCCAAGGGGGTTTCAGGCATTCGTGTGGAAAAATGGAAAAAAAAAATGTTCCTTGCTGCAGCAGGAACGACCCAAAATTCCCGCGTGCACTGCAGATCCTGGGGGTGCATGGCCTGGCAATAAACTGGTGTTACCAACTTTAATTTAATTATTGCCACGGGATAATGGGCTGCTTCTCGGAGTCAGATTTAATTCTTTTGTTCTCATAACAATAAAATGGAAGAGACAGAAATCAAATCTTTTTGGGGACAGAGAGTAGGAGGGAAGGGCGCTGGGACATGGGCAGTGGGAGCTGCTCTGGGTTTGTTCCTCCTGCAGCCTCACATCTGCACTCCAGGGGAAATTAACACACAAACCACATTTTTCTGGCCCAAAACGCTCCAGTGTCCAAGGCAGCGCTGGGTGAGCAGAGCCCTGAGTGCTGAGGCATCAAACAGAAGATTTAAACATATATTTATATTTATAAATATATATGTGTTACATCATCCATCCAATATAGACACCATCCTAAATCTGAAATTCCTGGAGCTCTGAGCTCCTCATTTCCTGCCCCTCTCCTCTCTGACACTCAGCTGCTTCACTTTGGTTTGCCCTTCAGCTGGAGCTGGGTGGATTCTCGGATCCTGAAGGTTCAGCTCAGTAGGGAATCATCCCTCTCAGACCTCGGCTTTTTTCCTTTGGGAAATCAGCAGCAGCACCCGTGGCTGGAGGTGGGTGAGGAATTTCCTCCCCAGCTTCTCCACACCTTGGCCACGGGTGTTGTTTATGGCTGGCTCTGTTTTCCTCGTCCCTTGCCGGGCGTGGCTGGAGTTTGTCGATGCAGATTTCTGCTTGTTAAAAATAGGTTAGACACTTGTGAAATAGTTAAGAATTGTGGGGCTGGATTTTAGTGGGACTTAGAAGAAACTCAGCACAGGCCCTGGCCTTTCTCGGGAGAGAGCTGCTTTCCTTTCCAGGGCCAGTTCTGTAGAGAATTTTGGTTCTCGGGAAATAGACTGATAAAGGTTTTTGTAAGCTTCTCTCGTTCTCAAAACAACAGCTGTTGTTCCCTCTTTTGCTTACTTTTCCCTTTGTGTCCTTTCTCAAAACTTGCTCTCCCTGCCCGGTCCAGTGCTGGTAGAGAGGCGTTGTGTCATTTCACCAATCATGGAACTGTTAGAGAAAAGTCTGTATAAAGACACCTTGTCAGAATAAAAAAAGCCTTCTGATCTTCTCAAGAAAGGTTAGAGTCTTCATTTCATGCAATCTTTTCCAGCGACATCAATTGTTTAGCATGTGCTGTTAAAAGGTTTGGTTATTGTGCTGTAAAAGGGTTTTTTTTTTTTAAATGCAGTTACAGGAAACACGGTACTGAGGTTACTGAAGTGTTTCACCTGAGGGAAGGGCATTCCTGCCCCCAAACCAAACCCAATTAACCTGGACGGAATGTGAACAGTCAACACCTGGAACTCCATGCAAATGAAGGATCCAAACGGGAACCGATCCGAAAGGACAAAAAGCTGTGTAAAAAGGGGACATCCAGGCCAGCAAAGCGTGCCTTCGACATCGGGCATCGGGAACATCGCTGCCACGAGGAGCAGCCCCAGCCCCGGCCCTGCAGCCTCCTCCTGCAATCTCCTCCTGCAGCCTCCTCCTGCTCCCCTCTTGCTCTCCTCCTTCGCTCTCCTCCTGCTCCTCGCTGCCCGGGACCGCACCCACCGGCCCCGGGACCCTCCCCTGCTTTAGGCTCTTTCTCAATCAAGCTGAAATCACTGTAGCACCGGGACCCCGCCTCCCGTTTGTATCACCATCACCAGGTTTTTAACGAGCCACTCGGGCAGGCCCTCGGGAGCCACCATCTCCCAGGAGTTCGTTGATATTAAACCTGGTGTTTTCCCTCTAATGAGCGGCAGCGGAGGAGCGAAGCTTCCCTCGGCGAGGCAGGAGCTGCAGCTCCGCCTTTTCCCGGTGTGACCCCGGGGGAGGAAGGATCCCGGAGCGTGGTTTTCATCCTCAGCCCCATCCAAGGGGTTTGGTTAATAACATCCCCTCTGTTCTGGCAGGTAATCACGGGCTGGCCCCGATAGCATCGCTGCTGGCCGGTAACGGGATCTTTATCGGGCCCTTTCCAGGATGTGGCTTTAATTAAAATGACAATACGGGCCGGCCGGGGTGAGATTGGCCGGCCTGGAGAGGGACAGGGTAATAAATGGCTTTTATCTGCTGCAGGGGGAAGGCAGAGAAGTGTTTTGCAGAGGCATTAATCAGCTGCTGCCGGGTGGAACTTCGCTTGGAAGTTGTAGGGGAAGGGAAGGTGTGAGGAACCTTCTGATGGAGCCCAAAAACCCCAAAACCTGGAGCTAAAACCCCGTGGGAGGCCAGAGCTGAGCTGGGGCGGTTTGCACCTCTCCATTTGGTCCTTAGGGATGGGAATGTCAGGTTTTGGGATGTGGAACTCAGGGTTTTGGAGCGCAGCATCCTCTGGGGCTGGCTGGGGCCTGGCTGAGTTTTCAGAGCAGAAATTGGGGTTCTAGGCAGCATTCCCGGGGCTGCTTTGGAAAACAACACGGAATGAGCCATTCCTGACTCAGGGATGGGCAAATCCCTGGTTCAGGGCTGAGAAAACAGCAGGAGGGGAGGGACGTGCTGGCTGCGTGGGTGCCCAGGGCATTGCGGCACTTGGGGCCAGCCCCGCAGGGCTCAGGAGGGGTCTCTGAACTCCCCCTGCCCCAAATCTCCCTTGGCACCTTTGGGCTTCCCACCTGGGAGCCCCCAAATCCTGGGGAAGGCTCCTCAGCTTCCTGCCAAAGCAGGGTGAGCCCGGCCTTATCAGCACTCGCAAAACCCTGCCCGCAAAACCCTGCTCGCCACAAAACCCTGCTCGCAAAACCCTCAGGGCTCCCCCGTCCCCGCCCCTGCTCCCCGAATTCCCGGTGCTGAGAGCCCGCTGTGCCTCCCTCTCCATGGCAGGAGGGATAAAGGTGGCAGCAGCCGCTGGAGAAGGACGGTGCCGGACACGGGTGTTAGGCTGGGCTCGATGATCTCAAAGGTCAGCTCCAGCCTCGTTCATGCTGGCATTCCGAGGGATTCCGGGAATTCCCTCCCCGGGGTTCCCTCCTGGCTGGGGCCGCGCGGCTCTCGGGCAGCTCCAGGTGAGCTCCAGACCTCATTTCCCACTTTTTTGAGGTTTTTTTGCCTCTGCTTTGGGGCCGTTTCCAGCCTTTGAAGGCGCGGGGGGAGCACTTCAAAGCAGGAGCCGCCCCCCCAGCCAGGGCCAGAAGTTTCCAGCACTAAGCATCTTCTAAATTGGAATTTCCTTCCCTCAACGCGTTCCGTGAATATCCCGGAGAGCAAGAGATGACAAGGGATGAAAAGGAATCAGCTGACTTAGGGGGAAACAATTACTTTTACTCAGCAAAGCTGAAGTTCATGTTTTTGAAGATAGAAACCCCCTCAGAGAAGTTTTTCCTGATTCATCTCAGCGTTTTTCCCCCCGCTTTGTTTTGGTCCTTTGCAGGTGTTTTGTAGCTTTTAAAAGCTAAACAAGTGCTTTACATCCCGTCAGGATTGGCTTTGGAGTGAGAGGTTAAAGGAAATCAGGAAATCTCTGCCTGGCTGAGAATTTTTGGGGTTTACTCCCTTGCTGGGAGCCTGATGTGACCATTGTGTGGTGACACACAGCGGTGGGGATTGCCTTTAATTTCATTTTTCATATCAAGGTCGTGTCACTTGCAGTGCAGATTTCCTTGACACCACGCTGGAAGAATTTGGTTTGTGTCTCACCCTGCAAAACTCCCGGATTTATTAAAACGTGGGTGTTGACCAGCATGGAAAACACAAACTTCCTGCTCAAAAAAAAAAAAAAAAAAAAAAATTTTGTTTTTNAAAAAAAAAATCTGTATTTTCATCTGAAAGCACCTGGAGCCCTGCACGTTTCCTGGGAGAATTTTATTGCAAATCTCAGCTTGGCTCCAAACCCAAGAACAATTTCCTGGCAGTCACATTCCCACCTTAAACTCCTGCACTGGTTTAGCAATGTGAGTCTCTTTGTCTTAGCTCATTACAGCCACCCTTTAAATAATCAGTAATTACCAGCCTTTAACCTTTAGTTCTAACCCGAGCAGCAGTTATTTAATATTATTGTACCTTGAGTGTTGAGGGACGGAAGAAATCTGTATTTCAAAGCAATTTAATCTTTGGGTTTTATCATACGGTCTGGGCTTTTAGCAGCGCTGTAATTATTCTTACCTGGGCTGCCTCCTTCTGCCTCCCTTCCCACAAATCTTCTTTACAGCGGGATCAAGGAATTGTTTCCTGCGGCTTCCTGGGCACGGGGCGGGGAATTGAGGGGAATTGAGGCATTAAAGGGGACTCGAGGCAGAAAGTTGAAGGGAAAACTCCCTGGAAAACCCTGAAATTCCCAATTTGTGCCCCTCAGTCCATGCCCTGGGGTTTGCTGTGTCACATCCTTCTCGGATTTATCGCACAGAGCAGTTAAAATGTGTCAGTGGTGGCCTTTGGTGACTCACCCGGGAACTGCGAGCAGAGTTTGGCCTTGAAGCCTTCCTGGAGAGGCCAGGTGGGAGCAGGGCAGGTAAATCCCCCTTTTGTCCGGGCTGAAATCCAATTTCGGTGTCACAGCCGGGCCTGGCCTGCCTGGGAATTGCAACCCCGAGTGGGAAACACATCCAGGGGCTCTGTTGTCTCCTAAAAATGTAAAGGGGGAACTGGGTGTGATTAAATACATTGAATTCCTCTGATTTTTTTGGAATGACAAACACCTGAATTAAGGGAGAAAAGGGCCCAGAGGTGAGTTTGATGCAATGTTTGGTTCCTGTGTGAAGGTGTATCACACCAAAGAAATAAAATATTGAACTTTAAATACTTCAACTCTCTTCTAGGCAAAACTTTCCCTCCTTTATCTGCCAGCACCCGAAGCTGGGGATGCATTTCCATTTAGCAAAGCAGATTTGGTGGCAATTCTCAAGAGACTCTGAAGATTTGATGAAATTTCTGTGTTTGCAGCAAGTTTTTCTGGTGAAACGCCAACACCTGGAGCCGGGTGTGGAGCAGCAGAGCAGAACCCTGCATCCCGCCTTGCTGGGCTGGTTTCCCTGAGCTCGGGGAGTTTCCACTCCCAATTCCACCGGCTCCTTCACCCATTGCGGCTCTGCCGGAGCTCGCGGCTGAAGGAAATGTTCGATTCCGGGGCCGGCTGCTTCCCTCTGCTGCTCGCCGCCAGAAGTGCTCGGGAGCGCCGGGGCCGGGATCGGGAGCTCTGGAATTGAGGTCGGGATCGGGAGCTCTGGAATCGGGGCCGGGATCGGGAGCTCTGGAATCGGGGCCGGGATCGGGAGCGCTGGAATCGAGGCCGGGATCGGGAGCGCCGGAGCTGGGGCCGGGATCGGGNAATCGGGGCCGGGATCGGGAGCTCTGAGATCGGGAGCTCTGGAATCGGGGCCGGGATGGGGAGCGCCGGAATCGGGGCCGGGATCGGGAGCTCTGAGATCGGGAGCTCTGGAATCGGGGCCGGGATGGGGAGCGCCGGAATCGGGGCCGGGATCGGGAGCTCTGAGATCGGGAGCTCTGGAATCGGGGCCGGGATGGGGAGCGCCGGAATCGGGGCCAGGATCAGGAGCGCCAGAGCTGGGGCCGAGATCGGGAGCGCCGGAATCGGGGCCGGGATCGGGAGCTCTGGGGATGGCTCCAGCACCGAGAGCCTCCCGCGGGTCTCCGCTCTCCCCCGAAATGAGTTTTTGATGTGCAAGAAACTTTACAGCCACTGCTGCGAGCCAGAGAGGAGTTTGAGAATTGAGAAAAGGATCCACGTTTACTCCTGAAAGAATTTCCTACCGAGGCCGTTGACATAGAAACCAAGAGAGGGAGAAGGGTAAATAAATGAGATAAATAAGAGAAACGTGCAGCTATTCCAACAAACACCGTGTTTGTCTCTCCTGGCCAACGAGGAAACTCCTGAGTTTTGTAAGAATGTGTCATGGCTGGATAGGGGAGGAGTTTGAGAAGTGAGGTGAAAAGTTTGTGCGCAGTTAATAGTTGAATGATTGAAAAGGTGGATGTGTTTAATACATGTAAGACATTAACTAAAAAATCTCAAAATCAATAAAGATCTCAAAGGAACAAACCAAACCCACTGCAGAATGCATAAAAAGCTTGCGTGCCACAATAAAACCGGGTTTGAAGCCTTCTGGAAATGGAGAGTGTTGCTTTGCATTGTCTCCATCTCAGCCAGGACAGTTTGGTGCTTCAGGAACAGCTCAGCTCCTCCTGCCTCACACCTGAGCTCACCCAGCCTGCACCCCCTGATTTGGGGCTAATTACAGGAAATTATTAGCTTAATTATTTAATTAATTATTTAATAATTAATGCTGTCTCCTCCCCAGGCTCCTGGGGCTGCACAGGGCAGCATCCAGAGGAAATTCAGATTTTGTCACCGACCTCCTCACGGTCCCAGGGTCTCCGAGGGTGGAAAAGGCCCCTGAGGTCACCGAGCTGTGCCCTGTCCCCAGCCCAAGCCTTCCTCATCCTCCTCATCATCCACAGCCCTGGGTGTGCCGGAGGAGGTGGGACCAAAGCACGGATTTACACGGACAAGGCTGAAACGGCCTGGAATTAAATAATAATTAAATAATAACGAATGCTGCAGTCGGAATTCTTCCTCACGCAGCTGCAGGAAACGCTGCAGGTGAAATTCCAAATCCAGGAGCAAACTAGGGAGGAAGATTGTGACATTTCCTAAGCTCCCGGGTCTCGTGATTCCTGAAATCCACGGGTGAAATTCAGGCGTTGTCCCCCCCCGGGGTGTAAATGCACATTTCCCCATCCTGAGCCTCTCCAGCATTTCACTTTTTATCAGATCCGCTCTGCTCTGCGCTCTCTTTGGAATGAGCAAACACGGGGAAATGCAAATAATTGCGTTGTGTTTCATCTTGGATTAATGAATTTAAAAACAATATAGATTTTCAGCTCATCAGAGCCGCTGGCTTGTGACAGATCAAATGGGGACTTCACTTGAAAGCAAGTGGCTGGGAATTGTTTGGAGAAACATCATGAGGGTTTTTAAAGGGTTTTTATCCTCATCTCTGAGGAGGATGAAGTTTATCCTTTGAAATAAAAGGGCTTCTGTATATATCTATATGGGGATTTTTTTTGTTTGTTTTTGTTTTTATTTTTTGGTTTTGTTTTGGGGGTTTTTTTGGTTGTTTTTGGGTTTTTTTTTCTTTTTTTCTTTTCTTTTCTTTTTTTTTTTTTTTAATTGATATGGAAACAAAACAACACAAAACTTGAGGGGAGTGCAAAATGCCCACGGGAGCTGTTCCCAGCTGGGCTCGCTGGTCCAAGGCCATCAGAGGGGTTCTGTTGGAATTCTGTGGCAATTCTCTCTGCCAGGGCTCCTCTGGGGACGGACCCAGCTGGTGTCGGGCTGCTGGGGGCAGGAATTCCTTATTTTGTGAGATTTCAAAGCCCTACAAAGACACAGCCCCACTGAACCCCTCCTGGAGAGCCCAGCTGTGGGGAGAGGAGCGAGGGGAGAAGGGAATGATGAAACTTTTCTTTGGTGCCGTGAATTTTGAAAATTCTGTGTCATGGGTTTGGGAATGCTGCAGTGTGAGCTGAGGCCTCAGCTGGGAGGGGCAGAAGGTGCCGGGAGGAGCTGGGAGTGCACAGAAACCCCTGGGCGGGGGGACATGGGGGTCCCGTGCTGAGGAGGGGATTCCAGGGGCAGAGGTGGAGAAAGCGTTGCACAGAATATCCAAATATCCAACACCTGGTTTTATTGCAGCTGGGCAGAGCGGGATCCTGGGCAGGGATGAGGGAATGCTCAGAACCAATCTTCAATACCTGGTTTTATTGCCAGCCTGGCAGAATGGGATCCTGGATGGGGCAGGGATGAGGGAATGTGTTCAGAACTGAATTCCAATATCTGATTTTATTGCCAGCCGGGCAGAATGGGATCCTGGATGGGGCAGGGATGAGGGAATGTGTTCAGAACTGAATTCCAATATCTGATTTTACTGCCAGCCTGGCAGAATGGGATCCTGGATGGGGCAGGGATGAGGGAATGTGTTCAGAACCAACCTCCAATACCTGATTTTATTGCAGCTGGGCAGAGCAGGATCCTGGACAGGGCAGGAATCAGGGAATGTTCAGAACCAATTTCCAATATCTGATTTTACTGCCAGCCTGGCAGAATGGGATCCTGGACAGGGCAGGAATCAGGGAATGTGTTCAGAACTGATTTCCAATATCTGATTTTATTGCCAGCCGGGCAGAATGGGATCCTGGACAGGGCAGGAATCAGGGAGTGTTCAGAACCAATCTCCAATACCTGATTTTATTTCCAGCCTGACAGAGCAGGATCCTGGATGGAGCAGGAATCATGGAATGTGTTCAGAACCAATCTCCAATATCTGTTTTTATTGCAGGTGGGCAGAGAAGGACAGGGATGAGGGAATGTGTTCTGTAAACGCCAGGGGATCCCAAACTCCTCCACCTCTGTGAGTCTGGGACAGCAGGGGCGGCTGGAGAGTATCCCAAGCTCCAGGGCAGAGGAGGGAAAAGCTGAGTTTCAGCGGTTTGGGGTATTCCTGGTGCGCTGAGGACGCTTTTATCTCCGCACGATCGTAGCCCCAGAACGGCTCCTGATGGCCGGGCTGGCTCGGAGCCCCTCCAGCTCCCGGAATTCCTGGGATTTCTCCTTGCCGGGATGCCCCGCTCTCTCTGCACGGTTTTCCTGTCGCTCAGGTGCGAGCACTGGCAGCTGCTCCCGTGACGACATCAGCGGCTCAGGTGCGTTTTTCTCCTGTGTCCTCGTTCACCTCGGAGCAGCGGCTCTGCGGCGTCGCGGGGATGTTTTCATCTGCCGGAGCAGCAGCAGCAGGAGGAGGAGAAGGAGGAGGAGGAGGCAGCTGCCTTTCATCTGCGTCCCCAGCCCTCCTGTGACTCGCAGGTGGTGGAAACCCTGATTTGCGGCACGGCGCAGGTGGGGAACTCCATCAAACAGCCGCGCTGTGCTCACCTGGCTGCAGAGCACCGAGCCGGGACCCGCAGCGCCTTGGCAAGCCCGGCTGCAGCGTCCTGCTGAGCCTCCGGGGTTTATTGTTTATTTCCTCAGCTCTCCGGGTTGTTGAAAAGCTCGGGGTGTTGGCGTCTCCTCCCCACGAAGATTCCCTGTGCGGGCAGTGGGTTAATGAGGAGTGCAGGAATCTCCTCAGGAGCAAACCTGAGAGGGGAAAGGAGCCCGGGAGCTCCCCTGGGGTGGAGATTTTGGATTCCGGATCCCCTCTGCCCCTCCCGGGGGCGTGCCCCAGCTGGGATGGGGCCGCTGGGTCGAGGCGTTCAGGAAAGGCCAAAGCAAAGAAGCGACTTGCTCCTTTTTGGTTTTTATTTCTTTGCAGCTGCCTCAAACTCCAGGCCGGGAGTTTCCAGGAATTGCAGGCTCCAGATGTGGAACGTGGGCCAGGCCCGCGTTCCTGGAATCGCTGGAGCGCCCTGCTGTGCGCAGAGCCCCGTTCTGCATTTATTCTGCGTTATTATTTCTTCTGCAGCAGCCCTTGAAGGACGGCTAACTTCAGCCTGAGCTGCGCCCCGCCCGCTCAGAAGAAGCTGCCTCGCCACCAGATTTTATTTTTGTGGAATATTCTGCTTATTTCCATTCCCAGGCTCGCTGATTGAAGCCACAGCTGCTGCCCTTATTTCTACTTTTGCTCTCTCCTTCCCCACCAGAGCTGCGTTAGAAACTCGGTATTTTTATCTGAAGCACCAAACACAGACTCCGTGGCGTAGGCAAAATTCCAGAATTAGTGGGGCTCGAGGCAGAAGTGGCTGCACTGACGTGGGCAGGCTCGGGAGGATGCTCTGCCACGTGAAAACTTTCCCGTGGAGCTGCCCAGCTCTGCCCCTCCGTGGGGTTTGGTTTTTTTTCTTTTTTCTTTTTAAAATTATTATTATTATTATTATTTTTATTTTCCTTGGCAGCCTCGAACACAGAGAAATGACCTAAAAGGCTGTTGAAGGAAATGTATTTTTCATGTATTTGCTCCATGCCTTTGCAGCTCCTCGTTGTGAGCTGGAGCCTGGCAAGCGCACCTTGGTGAGGGAATCAGGAATTTTCTGCTGTGATGTGCTCAGATATTGATTTTTTTCCCCTTCCCTCTCTCTTAAAACTCTGTTTACAAATTCCTTTTGCTTTAATTATTTGTTTCCTGCTGAAGGCAGCTGCTCGAGCAAGGGTGGGGATGAGCCCTGAGCTCTGCTCTGGGCCCCCGTGGAAATGGAGTTTATTTCCAAAAGAGGGGTAGAAATGGAGTTTATTCCCAAAGGTGGGGTGGAAATGGAGTTTATTTCCAAAAGAGGGATGGAAATGGAGTTTATTTCCAAAGGTGGGGTGGAAATGGAGTTTATTTCCAAAGGTGGGGTGGAAATGGAGTTTATTTCCTAAAGAGGGATGGAAATGGAGTTTATTTCCACAAGTGGGGTGGAAATGGAGTTTGTTTCCTAAATGAAGTGGAAATAGAGTTTATTTCCAAAAGGAGGTGGAAATGGAGTTTATTTCCTAAAGGAGGTCAGAAATTGAGTTTATTTCCTAAAGGGGGATGAGCCCTGAGCTCTGCTCTGGACTGGGTCCCAATGGAAATGGAGTTTATTTCCAAAAGAGGGGTGGAAATG
>VWZV01003183.1:0-20180 GCA_013397155.1 Irena cyanogastra | reverse complement strand
TATGACGGTCAAGAAAAGGATATCCAGTTTCTGTATACTACATAATAGACAGAGAAAGATTAGGATTATAACTATACCAAGTATTATCTTAGTCACCAATTATATTTAGCACCCAATCTGTAGCTCTGTAGCCATTCAGAGTGCTGGAGATTTCTCTGGAGTGGCTCTCACATTGACACCACTGCAACTGATTCAGTCGATTACATGGGTTTTCTATAAACCGTGAAGGGATTAAACAAATGACTTAAGTCTCCCAAAGACTTGCTTATTTCTCCAGATGAAAATAGGAAAAATAAATTATGATGATTTTTACGGAGTATGAATTTGAAATAGCAAACTATAACATCCTAATGTACTACTGATAACTTTGACAAGTTTGACACATTCCATTTTGTCCTCTGCTCAAGCTGTTAGTTGCTATGCTGGGGACTTGTTGCTTTGTTCATTTGTTTAATTTCACAGGTTTGTGTGCTCAGCAGAGGTTTAAATTTGAACAAACCAACTAAAGAAAATCTAAAGAAAAGTAAACTTAAGTAAAATTTCTACCATCGGGTATGCAAGAAGTATCTATCCAAGGCTTGACTGAAGCTGAAGAAGGCAGTGCTTTAAAAGATGTAAGTAAACAACAATATCATAAAGCATGTCTAGAGATTGAAATTTCCCTTTGAAGATACACAGTGAGCAGAAAGACATTCTCACAAATTACAAGGAACAGAAGCCTAAACCCAGTGTTTCAATGCCAGAGAAGAAAAATTCATGTCATGTATTGTTTCTGAAAGGCAAAAAAATGAACAGACTTGTGGAGAATTCAGAATAGAGAAAAGACAATACAAAAATACACTACACAAATACTCATCTAAGAAGTACAAAGGCACGTTTAAAGTAATTTTAAAATGGACCTGGCTTAACATGTTAACATAAACAATGTTTTCACTCTAGAGGCATCTCAGGTCCTGCATCTGATAAATTTATTGATAATCACAACCATCTTTCAACATTCAACACAGTAGCATCAACCGCCTAATTTCAAAATCATCCTGTAAGATTAAATGCTTTCCACTAACATTGCTATACTAGAAGAAAAAGATCAAAAATTGCTGTGAGGTACACACCCAATCCTACAACTTGCATTAAGGAAAAAACCCATCACAATGAAATCAATTTAAGTTTTCGAACTAGGAAAAAACAAACAAACAAACCAGAAATATTGTTTTGACTTAAAAATAAAAAAGTGAAACATGAACATGCCAACTAAATTATATAGCTTGTTCGACCTGTATTTGTACTTGCCTAGCAATACTTTAGCATCTTCCACATCAAAATCTCCATCTCCATCAGCATCATATATCCCAAGCTTGCCTAGAAGGGCAAAGAAAGGAAGAAAAGACAATTAGGAATTTGGTAATTTGTGTCCAGCATAGTGTTCAACATGTGATGGTTGACTTGTCAATGCTAGGTTGTTACCACATGTTTTTTAACAATTTAGCTGTACTATTCTTAACCACATTTCATATTTCCTGGTAAATACTACAAGTATTTCAAGTTTCTTTTTGTATTTCCTGCATTTGAGACCAAACACAAGTTTGTCTTTTTCCTGCACTGATTTTGCAGCCTGTAGATTTAAAGCAAGTCTGAAATTATGTATTTGACATGGACATGCTTTGCTCAGAATAAAATTTAAGTTCACAAGAAACATTCAACATGTTTGAGGGAAAATAATAAAACAAAAATTCGTAAAATAATTGCCATTTGTTTTCTGACTACATGCTTCCTGCAATTCTAAATTCTCAGAAAAGAGATAGTTGTATAGGTATATAGTTTTTACTGCCAAATTAATAGAAAGCAAGCAGCCTACTTCTCAGACAAAGGAAAAACAGTCGCAAATTTTACTAACAACTGTAAAACCTTCCACACAGACAAAAAAAGTTGTCCATCCTTTCATATAAGACTAACAAATCAGTTTTCTTACTTTTTATTTTTGAAACTGCAGCTCTATCAGTCCTAAGTATATGCACAAGGAGAACTCAGTTTCTATTGAAAGAGAATTTTCAGCATAGAAGCATGGTATCCAGGATTTGAAGTGTCCTGGGACCACCAAACAAGTAGAGAGTTATCTAATTATAGGCTTGATAAAATTTAGACACAACTTTTAACAGAATCGAACTCTGTAGAGCTCACAAAATTTTGTGTCCTTATAGTCTGACAGTTTACTACACTTGTCATTCTCTAAATGGAGGTAGAACTTTCTTGCTATCAAAATAAATTACATACGATTCTTAATACGGTACTTAGAAAATTAGAAAACAGTTTTGTGAAAGAAAAAATTCAGACTTGGGTCTAGAATAGAAAAATATGTTCATCACCATTGTATGGAAGCAATCCATTAGAAAGGAGCCGTATCTGGTTTTGGATAAACACAGCAGACTGGTGCAAAAATATAACTCTCTAGAAATAAGAATTATATAATCTTCAAAACCATGAAGAATGAGACAGATGAGAAATGGCTGAGCTTCATGTCACTGCAGAAGAAGAGTAATTCTTAAAAAAAAAATTAAAATCATAATAAATTAAACTAAAACTTTCAGCCAAGAGACTGTAAAGCAAGCTTATGTCTCTAATATCCTACCTTGTAGGACCTCTGACAAGTTATAACGGAAATCCTTTGCTTTGGCTGCATGCATGGTAAAAATACAAAAAACATTATTTGCATCACTAGACCCAGTTAAGTTTCAAACCAGAAGATTTTTTCCAAAAAAAATCTGTCCAGATCAAAAAAAAGCATGTACCAACAGATTGGTGCATTTTGTAAAGCCACCAGGTGCAAAAGGGGATGTTGAATCCTACAACATCAGGGAAAACAGCTGTACCTATGGACATATATCTTGAAATTTGAGATACTAATTTGTAACCTTAAATATTGTATTAGCAGTATTGTCTTAAAATTGTCATATTGAGATAAAATTATCACCAGTATAAGCTTAAAACTGAGGTTATCCAACATCTCACTCATGAGAGGATGCCTGATCAGTTGCCCTGACCCTACAGGCACCACAGTCCATCAGAACAGAGCTAACATTAGCTGCCTGCTTTTAACCACTGCTGCGAGTTTCTGAGAGCTTAATTTCAAACTGCATATTTAGCTGACCTCTAAAATTAACTACAGTGTACATGTTACAAAGACATCCTATAGGATGTTAATACCCTTTTATGAGAACCCCATTTTAACATCATAATAGTGCTCAGCATTAAAACATACATTTTGAACTACACTGCCTATTCTTATCACATAGATAATTTACAAACACTACAGTAGACAAATCATCTATCTAAAAACATAAAATGGCATTCATATAATGCATATCACAACAATATTAGAAGAATCTTAAGATTTAGAATCCTTACCTAGAACTTCTTCATAATCTACAAGTTCAAACCAGACAACTGCTACTGATGTCCAAACTCCCAGCAAAGCAATTACCATAAACCAGGTGAAAAATGAGCTTCCAGAGAGGCCTTCTTTCTTTCCATTCTTGCTTCCTCCATGCTTAGTCTCTGTTAAAATAAAACAAGAAGAAAAAACGGATGTAAGAGTTAGAAAATTATTATTGAGGATACAATTATAAAACTCAGTGCTTATGATTACACAGAATACAAGACATTTGAGCAACAATGGTGTGTTTTGTTGTTGTTGTGGAGTTTTTTGGTTGGTTGGGGTTTTTTAAACTTTATCACCTTTAATTGCTTTCCATTTTGCTGTGAATTACTGTGAGAAGCTTGATGATTATCTAAACAAAAGCCTCATAACCAACCAAATACCAAAAGCTCCCATCTAATTTGTCTTACAAGATAGCTGAAAATTCTGCCTTGCTCCCCTTTGATGTGTATTTACACAGAGCTTCACATTTTTGAGATGCATTGCATTTGTTCCCCAAAGTTCCCAGACTGCCACCAGAGGCCAGTATGGCCAGCAGAAAAGCTTTGCAAGAGAAGCATTTCTCCTAAATAGAGTTTCAAAACCAGTCGAAATAGCTCACAGAACCAACGTGACAATTCAAATAGCCCTAGAAAACTCTAAAACCTGAACTATGTTACAGGTAAAACTTCAAATTCAGAACACTTTACCAACTAAAACCATCTTCCCTGATGCTTAGAATTAAGCAGAGATCCACTCCATGCTAAACAACTCTAGAATTTCAGTCCTATGGAACATACAAGGATGACACAGAGACATAACACAAATCATGGTTTCATTTATAACTGCACACATGAAAAGCAAATATATGTAAAAAAGTTACATGTAGTTGTAAACAAATGACTGCAAAAGACCTTGACCCAGCATATGTGTAGCAAGTTTCAAATGGGCATCATCACTAGAGAAGACATAAATTGCTTAGTCTGTTGTTTTAGGATTGTTTTAGTGAAAGAGGGATATGCATATACATGTATATATATATAAAAGTAAATAAATATGTACCCAAAAAAATGCCTGCCTGTGGCCTTCTTCCAAAGCTCAAGGTCTGCCCTTCTGGCCCCTGACATTAAGGGGCAAGGGGGGCACTTGGCTGCAGTTTCAAGTCCATCAGTCTATTCCACTTCCTGCCATTTGAAAACCCAACATTTGCCTGCTCAGCCACATGCAGGCCCAGTTATTCAAGCAAAACTATTTTTTACATGATTAAAAGAAAGTTGCATGAAACTTCATCATGAATATTGTGATAAGGTAATGAGTTATCTTTATACTAATTGAAAGTAATGCTAGATGTATTTATCAACACTGATCATAGAAAAAGACATAAAATACTCTTAGAAGCTAAATATCAACACAACTGTTTTTTAAAATAAAACGGCGCATCTGAAAGATAAGTAATGAGAGATGGGTGACTGACTTGTTTTTCTAACAGGAACTACATGTAAGTACCCTCTGACCCTGCTTGCCAGCAGGTTTACAGCTGTAATAAAATACTCTTTTATTACATTCATTGTACTTTATACCAAGCTCAGACCAATATAAAAAACACTGACCCAGGTCAACTTTTACTCAGCTCAGCATTTTACTAAAAAAAAGAATTATTTTGTTAACACTACTCCCTTCAAAGATCAAATACCAACTATTTAGTTTCTTTTCTACGTTAAACACAAATACCGAAAACTATTCAGAGAGAAACTGAGGCAACTCAGCCTCACATCAGGCATATGTAATTTGCTACTGCACAGTCCTCCAATTACATATGTGCATGATCCATATACTCAGCTCATTGTAGCATCTCTCTTTTGGGAAATGTACGGGTAGCCTGAAAATTGAGGGGCAGAGAAGCAGCGTCTGCATTCAGAAAGATGCTCAACTGTATGCAAATTACATACAGTACTCTCAAACTGGTAATGTTAACACTGAGAAATAAACAATTACAGTATGTAACAGCAGGGCTTCAGTACACCTGTGCAGCAGGGCAGTCAATGAAAGCTTTGCATGTACTTATAATGAAATCCTTAGGTCAAAAACAGTTTAAATGATTCCAGATTGCAACTTCGTTCTAGAGCAAACCGGAAAGAGGATCTTGCTGCATTTCACGCTCATTTGCCTTACTGTTTTCTACCATTTATTGCTATTTGCCTCCAAAGAAAGAAGCTTTGCTTATTAGAAGAATAGGAAAATGAAAGAAAATACAACTTATTTAAGTAATCAAGCAGAACTATTCATATTTTTTTCAGTATAAGAGATTGTTTCATGAAAATTCCTCAAAAATAGATTCTGCTATAAGAATGTAGTTCACAAGAGTCATAAACACATGTTTTTAAGCTGGGGCTTTCTACCTTATAGCAAAATTATTTACAAAACTCTTGAACAACAACTCAAGCATGGCAGCTTTCATATAAATAGAGGTTATGTAACAAAAAATTTACCTACGATCTGCACAAATAATGCTACATGAAGGGTCAGAACAAAACACTGCAAGGACTGAAGCTGGCTCAGAGCTCATTCTAAACAGTTAATTCTCAACTCAAGCCCTTTCCCTGCACATGCTGCCAGCCATATCAGAAGTAGGTCACTTGCCATATCTGGTAAGCCTGTGCTTACACCACCAGATGTCTTTATGCAGACATCAGAAAGTCTTAAAGCACAGTCTACCGCTCAACAGCAAATCTATAAAATCCTATACCTCACCCATCCCCCCATTAAGTCACATCTAGCTTAAAACATATGAAAACCTTTTTACTTTAGCTTACCTTCAAGACACCTAGCAAATTTATATACTCTAAAAATAACTTTGAAGTCAAATATTTGAAGACAAAACAGTATCTCTTATGTTAATTTATGCTCTATTAGGCAAAAAATTATTTACAATTAACCACCAGCCATAAACTCATGGAATACCTCTAGTCCAGAGAACATGTAATCAAAAAGAACAGAGGCAGCCTGTAACACAGACTAGACAGCAAACTAGCAAGAAAACATACAACAGCAAGCCAGATATTTTGCTGATTATAAAATCAGACATAACTGGTATTTGCAAGTACACAATTTCCATTTGCTTACAAAGAAAAGGTTAGGATTATACCTGTGTCGTCAGCCATAACATTAGTGCTCGATTTCCACCAACAGAGCGAGTTTGTCAGTATTTCCAAAAATTAATGCTGAAGGCAGAATAAGAAACACCCTCCTGTTTGCAACAGGAGCAAACAGGTTTCCTAAAGCCAGCTCAGCTGGAACCTGAAACTGGACCCAAGAGAAACCTCTCCTCCAAATCTATTTTTAGAGCAGTTATCCTCAGGAGCCAAACGCTTTTCAGAACTCATATGGCAATCTAGTTCTGACGACAATGAAATTCACTTACTCCTCCAAACAGAGCATCCTGGGTAGTTGATCCTTTCCCCTCCCCTTAATCCTCCAACATCAAAAACAACAGCGAATGAAACCAAGCACATTGTACTGTAGTAATTCTGCTGCAATTTATACCACAGTGCCTGATCTCTAAGGACATTAAATCCATTCGCATAAGCTGAAACACAAGTCTGGACACAAAGCTTGCCTGCTTGCATTTGTTATGTTGGCCTTCATCCAAGAAACTTTCTCCATGTTGGCACTCCTCTACCAGGCTCTGAGTATCCTGCAGACACTGCTCATTTGAAATTTGCTAACTACTTTAAGAAAAAATAGACAACTGCTTTCTATAATGTAGTTTTGAGTCTTCTAAAAGAATTACTTGAAACCAACCTCATGCATTCTTGCCAAGGAATTTTCATATCAGAAGTGTACACATTGTATTTCCTTCTGGCAGATCCTTTCCAGAAAGGGTTAACACTAAATTATCTCACTCACTCCTCCCTTAAATTCTGACAAAATGCATACTGCCTGTACAATTTAAAGCTAATATAAATTAAATCACCAATACACCATCTTCTTAAGGACCAGAAAAAGAGCAAAAACTCACTAATACACTTTTCAACTTTTTTTCTATCTTCAATTTTAGCGAACTATTATTTTCCCACTGCTTATCAAACAAAAGCCAGCTCCTTTAAGGTGGAAGTCAGAAACAAACTAATTTCTCATTCACTACAATCGTAAAAGAAGCTTTAGGATCTACCACTCAGCCCTGCTATCCCCATGCTTCTTTAAATAACACAGCTACCATGTAGATGGATCGAACAGAAGAATGTTACAGCTAGTTCGAAAAACAACACATATGTCCTGTGGTTTTAACATCCAGCAAATGCAATTCCCAAGAGTTCAGGGAGAAAAACTGAGAAACAGCACTAGAGCTTAAGACTTCTCATATGGATGAAAAAGAACTATAGGCAGTTGATTCTATAACTAGTGTATCTTTTAACTATCTTCGAAGCCACTTGAATATATTAAATGGATCAGATGCTTTAAGAAAGACCTCCTAACTAGTACATTTCAGTAACTAACTGATGCACAAGCAACTAAGAGCAAAATGGGGAGAAATTTACACAGAGTGAAAGTAACTGACATGGAAAAATCAAAATAATATTCAAAATAATTTTACATGCAATTATATGTATTCTATTGTATATAAACCACACAGTGTTTTGACAGGCATCAGATTAGGCAGATTTATAGCAAATTCACTTCAGCTGTACCTGAATTTGCAGACACCAGATCTTACCACAAGTGCACTCATAAAGCATTTAACTGACGCTGAGAACCTCCCCGTCCATTGATATGTATTTTGGGGGGATTGGTCTGAACCAGACCTTACCTGGCCGAATGTCCATAATGATTTCAGCACATCTTTTCACACCTTTCACTCAGACCTAAGTGAGCAAATTCCATTCAGGGACAACAAGCCCTTTCAAGGCTTATAAGGAAAGTGAGTTGAGAGAATCAAGAAATTAATTTCAAATGTACACTCCAAATTTGAACACATATTTCGACCTCATCTTCCTTCCTGGAAGGGGAGGCTACAGCTAAAATGGGGATACACTTCAAACTCATCAAAAGGAAAAAGGGCCAAGAGAAAGATGGATCAAGGTAAGCTCAAAATACCACATGATATCATTTTGGTTAGTTTTATGAAAGACAAAGGCTAAGTTAAATACATATCTACTTACAATGCAATTTGACATTGGGATAGCAAAGTCAACAGTGTAGACTTCTTAAAATGTCTCATCTCTACTGTGTTCAAATGCTGGGACTGTTGCTTCTTTTTGAAGCAGCTCGAATTGCTTCACTAACACTCGAAGTTATCCTTCTTCACCTGATTTATATAACTGTTTCAAAATTTAAAAACTATTTTCAAGTTAGTTGTGCTACAACTATGCAGCTCATGTATTTTAATTAATTTTACAGAAAAATAATTGACAATTAAGACTAGCAGCATTAGTTACACTTCTACGTCACTACCAAAGGGCAAGCAAGAAATTTAGAGGGGAAAAATAGTCAATTATGCACACAAAATGTCAGGTTTCAAATCATCAAGCTAAGCTTTTGGTTTTTTTCCCACAAAGGTGATTAGGAAGTTATACGGAAGAAATTATGATTTATCACTTGAAGATAAGGGTGCACAAAAGGAACCAGTCACTAGAAATTAGAAATACATACTAAAAGAAAAAGCAATAAAACACTAACCTCAAAGAAACAACTAAAAATCACTTTTCAGAAGTAAGAATTATCAATCAGCTAGATTAAAGTGTGGCTTTGGAACAAGTTCTTTTAAGCACAAAATGCAGTGTGATAAAAAGTAGATACGGGAGAGAATGAAAATCTAAAATAAGGTACAAATGAACCATCTTATCACCAACAGAGCAGAACTAGTAGCAGTGCAAAGACCAAAACCAACATCTATTTTATAAGCCTACTACTGCTTGAAATTTTTGCCAAATTGTCTTGTCCAATATGTTTAATGATAAAGCAACTGTTGCAAGCCCATTCCAGTAACAGATCTGCAAGTAATTATTTTAAACTGATTTTACACAGAGGGGCATTTTGACTAAAGTGTCTCAGGAAATTCAGAGCTGTCTCTGTTGATTTTCCCCTATTTATTAAAATACAAGGGTTTTTTTCACTCACTGCTGAGAGACAGGTCCTGTAAGTGTATAAACACACACAGACTTTTTGTAATATGTATTTTATAATTGACTCAATAAGCACATATTGAACTGTTGCATTCCAGTAAGTCCCTACACCACAATGATTCCAAGTGCTATCCCAAAATCAAAATTATTTTCATCTTCTATTTTTACTCACTGTAACTCTGTATCAAGGGTAGAATTCCTTTTGTCCACCTTGCTCATCCACTTTCAATGGACAATCTGTGCTTTTATGAATTCTATTTTATTTTGTAAAGAGAGACAGAGTTACTATTTTCTCTATGTTTACTTTACAGATGGAACAGAGATTTTTACTAAAATACTTACGATATCGTTTACAAAATATTCCAACTTTAAATTTTCACTAATATCCATACTCAGAAATTTTTGGTTTTTTTACAAACATGGCATCAGGGTCTTTAGAGGTAAGACTTAAAGTTTAAGGTAACGGTTTACTTTCTATAAATTCACTAAAAAATCTTTGCAATACAAAATTGATTCTTCCTTTTTAGTTTCTAAGAAATTTTCTTCAGCACTACAACCTTAAGGGAAATTAGGAGGGGGGAAATAGCTTTATTAATTACTATTTTCGCATTAAAAACTAGATTTCTAATCTGAACTTTGTATAATCTAGATTATATGGTTATAAAGATACTTCGGCATGCTGCCAAAGGACTTTAATAATCTATATCAAAAACTTACTGATTAGGAATGGGGAAACTGATGGAACAGAAAAAGCACTAACTTCAAAGGAAATACAAAGACCAGAACACAATTTTGAAATAAAAATTAACTATCTGAAAAATTAACTATCTATTGGCTCTCCTGCTGACACTTAACAGATTTTTACCTTAGTATTTGAGGAACTTTTCCTTATTTCACATATAATCAATCCAACATAAACCTTTATGTCCTTAATTTTCAATCCCTACAATATTTCTCAGAGTAAAATAACCCACTACGCAAACAATCTAAAAACCTAAATACTGAAAGCAAAAGAAAAGCCATAAATTCAGGATTAGACAACAAAGCAGGCTGATTCTGGAGATGCTGGGAATGTCCAACGGCAGGCGAAAAAAATAGTTGGCAAAAAAAAGACATGCATCACAAAATATGTAAAAAACCTCTAGGATCATAAGCATCCTGCTGAACTGCCATAGTGAAAGGAAGCTCCTCCCTTCAAGAGACGAAGTGATTCCATTGAAATACCTCCTTGAATTCCTCACTTAGTCAGGATGTGAAAGATCAGACTCTCTCCTCTAGGGAACACTGTTTGAACTTCTTTGTAGGTCTAAAAGACATTTTTAAGTATACCCAAATGTATAAGAACAAAGCCATTTTAGTCCCTCAAGAACCAGATCTGAGATCCTATTATCTGAAAATATGCTTCAAGTACAAGAGATACATATAGGGTTTTAGCTGTTTTATATTCAGTTTATAAACAGATGATCAATAATTCCATTTCTGAATATAAGTTGCTATATTTCAAAGTACTTTTAAGCCTAGAGATAGCTTTCTGACTCACATGGAGTATTACAATATTTAGAAGAGTTTTTTAGTTGCAATCTAAGGTGATGTGTTACTAAGACAGAATTATTTCTTTTTCAGGAAAGAAAAATTCCAAAACAAGAATAAGATTATCATCTGGCTGACTAAAGTTAAGCATCATCTTCAGGGTGGGGTTTTTTACATTTATTTATCACTCTTCAGTAGTTACATTTTTTCTGACTATAAACAAATCCTATTGCTTTCCATTTACATGACTCTTCTAAGATACACACAACAAAAATAACAGATTTCTTGTTCCCAAGAAATCTACTCAGAAAACCCATCACAATAATGAGTAGCTTCAGGGTGGTTGGTTGTTCAGGGTTTTGTTTTTAAAACCCTAAGGATTTGTCTCTATGAGAAAAACAGTCACAAACTAAAGAAAAGGAGAAATTTAGTGAGAAATCCTGTCCTAGGAGATTGCACAGTTTCAAGACACTTGTCAAAAGCACTTGATGAAAATACAGCAGAGCAGTGGACTCTGCTCGCAGTGCTAGCTCCACACTTCTCAGTGACATTTGGGAGAGACCAGCTGTTTGCCTTTTAAGAGCTGCTGCTATTAACAACTTTCTGCTTAAGTCTTGTTTATCTAAGCATAACTACTCAAGTCAGAGAATGAGAAAAGAAGACAGAGATGTATATTCATAAGAGAAAATCCTGAATCTGCACTTGCCTCTTTTCTAAATGTGATAGAAAGATGATCACTTCCAAAACCTAGTCAAATTTCATCCAAGCTATGTTTTGGCTTTTTATTTTAGTTTTTGATTATTTGGATGACTATTTTTTGGGTAGTTCCTCAAGAAGGATTTATTACAAGGAAGAAATACACATTAAGAAATACACATTTAAGCTGCAGACAGCTTAAATGACTAAAACCAACACTGCTTACAATTTGAGTTTTATAATGAATACTCAACAGGAGTATATTGTATTTTATAATGAATATCAACAGTAATATTTTTAAATAAATATTTAATGCATTTATCACTATCAGAATACTTTGGATTACTTTTTTTTGAAAACATTTTCTCCACAAACTTAAAGATAGTAAAATAACAGGTTTAGACAATTAGCATTGGAGGAAAAAAAACCCAAAAAATCAGGAGTCCTGTCAAGACAGAATAAACATATTTTTTCATACATTTACCTAATCTAAATAGATTTGTACAGAAAAGTCCATATTTTTCCCAGACACTTCTGTCAATTTTCTCTAGTTTTGTTTTTATGTGTATAAAAGCACAAAACAGAATTAAAGTCCAAAACAATGTAGAACGTGCTTCTTGTAAACTTACTTAACTCAAACATCAAGCCAAGAAGTTCAAGGTTAAGACCGCATGCTTTATAAAGAAATTTTGCCTCCTGCTGTAGGAACAATGTCTCTGTAACACTAAAGAGTAGAAAAAATACTGATTTTAACCGTACAAATTACTTTAAAAATTTTAATAGCTGCTATTTTGATTAACCAGCTGTCTCCTACAGAATATCTGGAAATAAGATCTAAAATTATACAATCTACCAGTCTTGCATTTGAATGATTTAACGTAGCCAACAGTCCTACATAATTACTAGGTTAATTAAATAGATGGTTGTATTTAGGACGGAGCAGAGTTCAGGGAAGGTAAATGAGGAGAGGAAACAGAAGAAATACTTGGGCCTAGAACATGCAAATTTTGCTGGTGGTGACCTTTAAAAAAGATTCTATTACATAAGGTTGAAAACCCTCATCTCCGTACATAACACGCTAGCATTAATTTAAGGGTATTTTTTCCTTGTTCCATTTTCCTATCCTGTAATGTGGGTCACATCAATTTGTCTTAGCAACAAGTCCTAATTAAGCCACAAAATAAAGAAAACAGACTATGTTGGTTTAGTTATTTAAATGTTTCTCATGTTTTGAGGGATTTCAAATAGAAAAATTCCAGTTGTCATGCAAACACCTACAGCTCCGCATTTCACAGGTTTCTGCTCATGGAAAGAAAGAACACTTTAAAATGCTTAAAATGCCAAAAACTTATCAGAGTTTCAAGTCCATTACTAAGGCAATTTAATTAGGTGTTTGTCCACAGGGGTGTTATGCACCTGCAGCTCTTATGGAGTACAAAATAGGTTTTAGGTGTCTCATGTGTTACTAAAATATGTTTTTAGGAGATCTCAGTAGCAGAAAAATTGCTGTTTACAGAACCTTTTGGCTTCAAAAGATATGTCTCTGTCTTCTAGTTACTATGCGTCCTCTAGCTACTATAGAAAGAAACAGGACTACTGTTACAAACTGCAATGTGAACTTTCTTTAAGAATTTTTAAATTAAAAACACCAGTGTGAGGGATGAGAAAGTGAGATATGTTACATTAGTAATTGTCAGTTAACAAACAGAACCTCAGGGAATAAAATTGCAAAACCAGAAAACCACTACTGAGTAGTTACAACTCCCCCTAGCAATTAGATGTTTTGCAAAGAAAGCCTTCAAGCAAACAACTCGGTAGCATTTGTTACGTCAGGTTAAGTACATGCAGAGTAAGAGTGCAACTCCATATGAAGAAAACCACAAGTGGTTTAATCTCTGAAATTCTAACAAAGTTGAACCACACATATTACAGTATGTTCAAACTCAATACATAGTTATCTGCATATTTAATTTCCAACGTGTTTCAAGACACATAATATTATGAGTTCCACTTCAAAGCATAGCTAAAAACTTTTTCATGCAAAGAGCTATTCCACAGATGCAGTTAGGGAAAAGATTGCTGCAGGCTACCACACAGATTACCAGATTGTGATCTTCATCAGGAAAGAACTGCTTGAGGCAAATCAGAACTTCATTGCTCAAGTTCTCTACAATGAAGAATTCAACATACAAATTAGCACAGGAATTCTTATTATATGTTTCAAAGTGATTCCAGCTGAAAATGAACTTTTTCTTTTCCATATAGGTGATCGGCCAAGCGGTTTTCAGTTTAAAGAGACAACATTATTCAAATGTCACCTCCTTATGCACTCTATAATTAGAAATAATCTTGACACATAGGCCTTCTACTGCTAGTAAATTTTGTTATCTTTACTGAAGCCCTTATATATGCAGCTATTACATTAGCATAGCCAACCAAACCAGTCACCTTTCAGTGTTCATACCATGGCTCCATGATTACATCATCAAACATAAAACTCTGCATTTAACCTCACCCTCCACTAATGCCCACCCACTCATTGTCATTGTTCTTCCCTCCTCCTCAGATGACCTTCCATAAAGCCATGCATTGAGCCAGTCTAGGGAGGGAAATAAAAACATCAGCTTTATGCTTATCAGTTCCCTGTGTGGTTCACCTCGCACTTGCACAGCCAATAATTTAGGTACAGGGAAGAGGTATTGAAAAAAGTAAGACTGCAGAGCAACCTCAAACTAGATTAAGCTGACTGCAGACCTGCAGCTCAAGCTATTAAAAAAATTTAACTTCTTAATCCCCCAATATGATATACATCCTTGGTGACTGAACACTGAGTAGCTATGACCCCTGACTGGGAATCCTCATGTGCATTCTCAGAGTAATTGCCAAAATGTGAGAAAACATACTCCAGTTTCCTGTCTCCATGATACCAGAGATACTTTATGTTTTCCACCTAGCATTTTAAGCAAGCCCTATCCTCAAAAGGCTATTGAAAAGGTTATCATTTAAACACTTAACAAAATGCTCAAAAAGCATATTGAAGCAAACATCCTTGCAGATGTGAAGTGCACCCTTCCTCCGTATTTGCAGCACTGTGAATAATTTCTTTTAGCCCACAGTGACTTCCTGCATACGGTTAAGATCCATTACAAAACAGAGGGCAGGCTCAAGATTTCAGCCCACACTGGATCAAAAGGGGCATGAGAACCTTGGTGTCTTCATCAAGTGGTAGCATCTCTGTAAGTTTGGAAAGTACTCGCCCAGTGCTTCAAAATTCTTCAGGAGAAAAAGAACTGAGAGGAATGTAGCAGGCTCTTTGTATTTATGTCCATCCTGCTACACTTAAGTACCACTCTTAAAACCCAAAATAATAATTTCTCTTTTACTTTGAGAAAAAGTAAAGGAAGGAAATACAAATACCCAGCAACATGGGAGAAACAAAAAGGCATAAAAGCATATACTGTATTCAAATTTATTGTTTCTGCTTCCAGAGTAAATCTGGCAATCAGCTACTGCACCTGTCAACAGCTAATGGTGTAGAGAAAGTTTCATTCAGATAAACCTTAAGGGTTGTCTTTTTAGAGCTCACTTGACTCTAGTATTAGACAAATGAATCAAGAGTCTATTGAGGATTCACTATTTCAATGCAAATATGCTCAAGTAAGCTGAGAAATATCTATGTTAACCATTTTAAGATTTTTTTTATACCACTTTCATTGAATCAGAGCTAGAAAACTGACTTGTTTGAAGAGTTACTGCCTCCAGTTTTGTACAGGACATTCAAAAAAATAAAGGGAAAAAAAAGAAAAAAGAGAAGAATGGAGGAGAATCAGCAAATGGAGCAATTTCACCAGTGGCACTGCTGCAATGTACCATGCAAATTAGTGATGTTTGGACCATTACTGTTGGTACATTTTTTTTAATTTGGCAGACTACTTTACAGTATTTTAAAATGTCTTGCAGAAAGGCCACCCTGAATAAGACTCAAGGAAGACAGATGAATTATAAAGAGTTGTCTATATTTCCATAGTATTGCTATTTGTATTAGCATCTGGCATTAACGGTAAAAATTCAAGCTCTTCAAATAGTTGTAAGCACCCAAATTAGGCAATAGGATAAACTTCCAAAAGAAATCTCTAGAATTTCTTAAACAGTACACAAAGTTTCCACCAGTGAGACACAAAGTATTTCTCATTTGTCCACAACACACCTACAGAAACTCTAACAGTAACAACAATTTGCTGTATATTTCTGAAGACCAAAAATATTACAAGAAAACACTTTGACATTGAATTTAAAAAGCCAAATCAAAGCACGGAGCAGCATACTAACTGAATCATGAGAATTCTTTTTGCTTCAGCAAACACTTGGACTTTGGTCACTTTTGGTCAGCAAACAGTTTGACAAGTCAAAACATTTGTTAAGCCCCACAGAGCATCCCAATTTTACATTTCACTTATGACCTCCAACACCTTAACACCCGTCTTCCTAAGGGTTTCAGTTAGCATAAAGAACAAAATAATGGATAGATTGTAATACAAGAAATCAGATGAAACCCGACACAACTGTAAAGAGCATAAACAAGCACACTGGACAGCAGTTGAGGTCAGAAATTAGAGAGATCAATTTTTTATATAGATAAAAGCATCATATTTAAACAGAATCTATGGTTTATGAAAACAAGATGTTATACCATAGCACAGCTGGGTAGCTGAGACACACCATAGAATGGATGGGCAATCCCACTTCAAGCACTGGAAGCACTGATGTGAAGTTCAGTGTGCCCAACAAAAGAACTTCAGTAGCAAAACGTGACCTGTTTAGTCAATGAATTTTCTCTGCTCTTTGGGTAAACTACAAAGCTAATGGAGACCCTCACTGTAAACCACACTCTAAAGTAGTCTTTACAACGGAGATGAGATAAAAAGGGGAAATTCTTGCAAATTAACAGGCACAACTTCCTTCTAGAAGTGATTGAGTGAACTAAAAAAGTTGTAATGATAACACAAAATTACATTTGGATACATACATCAGGTCATCTTGAACGCATACCAAAAAAAGCCCCAAACAAATATAAAGAAATTTGAAACACCAAAAATTAATTAAAAAATTACAGCAAGGGGCACTGGAGGGTCCAAAGGATGAGTGAAAGGAGTTAAAAACATGGCAATACATTCACATATGTAAGGAAACCACATGGTTAAAACAGCAAAATGAAAAACTACCACCTCCTGGGATGTCGCAGAGAAAAGCAGAGGATGTCAGAAGATTCTCAGTCATTATTGCAGAGATTAAAGAAAATTTACCAAAGCAATGTTAGAGTTCTTTGTCATCGTAGAGACTGAAGGCAACAGAGCCTCAGAACTGAGATAGGACTATGGGTTTTTTTTAAAATACAATACAATTTTCTGTAGATACAGACAATGCCTTGTGTTGGAAATGTGAGGTTTGTATGGTGCCTAGCTTAATGGAGAACTCTCCCACTTAACATTAGAGATGTAAAGAAAACAATTATTGCACAACTTATCTGCAATAAAAATTATGTTTAAGCAAGTCTTCACTTACATACTGTAAGACACAATATACCCACACAGCAGCATAATGATAGTTGTCTTATGATCTGGACTTCAATAGGTAAGCATGGTTTACAAAGTAATCCATATTTTTTCTGCCATCTGTATTTGAAAAGTTAGCAGGGCTGCTGATCCTCAGTCTTGCTGGAAGGCTTCTCCATAGGCACCTCCCAATGCCCAAGACATTTCCACATTTCACATCTCATGAAATTTGAGGGTGTTGATTCACAACCAGGTGTTATGCATTTGTTTCTGTAACAAAACTGTCCTTCATCTAATGATGCTTCAAGTAACAATGCAGCAAGTATCTATCACTTCATCTAGTCTTTAAAACTGATACTCTTCCTTTTGAGAGGCCACATCTTCACAATGGATTCTGCAGGCTAGTAACAAGCAGCCAAACTTTCCAGTAAAGATAACAACAAACACGTTTCCTTCTCTAAGTATCCCCAAACTCTCAAATTTTTCACTGGTTTTCACTTCTGAATTCTAAATAAAATCATTGGTATAGTAATACAATTCTGTAAATGTAATTTTCAAAGAATAAGTAGCACTACAAAGCTATTTTTTTAATTAGGACTGATTTGACAGTTTCTAGTATATGACTTCTGAAAGTATAAGCTAGAGTTCTATTTCTAAAAGATTTTTAGTTCCACTTCTGACAATACAGTGTACCTGAAAACATCCATATAAACTACAGTGAGAACTTAATCTATTTGTAGATTACTGTAAATATTTTCTCATAGAGAAACATAAAAGCAGATTACTGATGCTGGCATTGTCTTGAGTGCAGAGATTTTGAAACAAGCTGTTAGCCTCAGTGGCTTGAGCTGTGAGCAAGGCCTTGGCCAGAAGCCACGTCCTCTCTCAAGAACTGCTGTGAAAGTGAATGCTTCTATCAAGCAAAAAGCGCCTCAGACTTGAGGTTTTCATACTTCACAGTCTCAATTACTTGCCTTCTCAAAATCACTTCCTCATGTCACTTTCACATCCCTTGACTGTGGAAAGCTTACTGGCTGCTGTGAGCACTCTGCTCCTCCAGCTGTTCCTTTATTCCCACAGGAGTTACCATCCCACACCTCTTTCTGCAGCTGCAGCTGTGAAAACAGCATCAGCTTCATGCTGTAACTGCTATGGCTGTCTAAGGGATTCTAACTAGGAGTGTTGTATACTTAAAAATTCAAGAGGTTACATGTCAGTAGAGTGCCTAACACATTACCCATACTGCTTCATCCTCTCAAAGACATCTTTAAATATAAAGAGAAAATTTTACTCAGACTACAAATAAAAACCCATGGAACACTTTCTTTATTCAGTCAGAGATTCAGTTTACCAATAAATTTATTTTTCAGATATTGACAAACATGTGAAGTGATATTTTAAATGTTAACTAGCATATTCAAAATTATAACAGGTATGCATGTTTTTAAGACATCAAAATTGAAAATCTGTACTTAGCATGCTTAATTCTGGGTGATCATCATAGCATGTCCAATCCAAGCAAAAACTGTAATTAACATGGACATGACAGCACAGGTCAGCAATTGAAAAAAGGATTTAAAAATAAAATTTAAAAACCACTTCTACAAACATTGCAATATTATCTCTAAACTCTTTTAGGCTTAAGTATATTTGAAATCTTTCCATCTTAATTCATCATGTGATAGGTAAGCTAATCCTATATGCATCAGCCTTTAATGAACATTGTTCTCACTATTATTGCTATGTTCCAAGAAAGACAACAGATATTATTTCTGTGTCATCACCACATTTTTCACTGGAGCTCTGTGCACATCAAGCTCAAATCCAAAGAAGCTACGACACGTAAACACTCAGTGTGTGGTAAAAAAACCTCCTTTCTCCAGTACAGTGCGCATGGCTGCATAGTGACTCCAGAAGTACAGACACTTTTCTCCCCTCTCCCAGGCGCGTACTGCTATGCTGAGAAAAGCCAATGAATATAAAAGTTTTTATTACATAAACTGTTCACACACTGCGGTCTGTGAACAGTCAGATTTGTCAAGGGGGTCTTTATTGGCAAAGTGGGGGATCACTGCCTCAAAAAAACTTCCTGCTTGCATTTTTCTGACTCTTCCCTCTTGAGACCATCAGCTTAGGTGCTCCACCTACAACAGATCTAATAATTGTGACCTAACCAGGTCAGTCTGAGGAGATATTCCACATCCAAGTTTGGATACGAGAATATGAAAGACTTGAGACTGGGGCATCCCGGTTCTACCTCATCTCCCGGAGGAAGAGGTCTCGGGGGTACCCACAGATGCTGAGGCCTGCACGGCGCTCGTCTCATCTCTTCTACTCCTTTTCGAGGGGAGTCCCCGCCGCCTAGGCCCGACAACTTCTCCTCCACGTGAACTCCCTGGATAGGGAACGGCGGAAACGCGAGGAACAAACCACGACCCCTGTGTCCCTTCCCCAGCTCCCGCAGCGCGGGAGGAACCAGAGAGACCAGCAGGAGGGAAGCGAAGGGCAGTGGAGGCAGGAGGCAGGGGAAGGCGCAGCATCCCAGCGCTTTGCCCGGCGGCTGCCCCGCATCGCGGGGTGGGGCAGCACCGGCCCCTTCCCTCCCTCCGCCNCCCCCCCTCCGCCTCCGGCCGCCGCTGGAGCCCCCGCCCCTTCCCCGCAGAGCTACTGCCTCGCTCTTGCAGCAGCAGCAGCAGCGCCGCTCACCTCTCTTGGAGCCGGGGCTGGGGCTGCCGCCGGTGGCTCTGGAGCTCTTGCGGGAAGCCATCGCACCTCCCGTCGGGCAGCGCAGGGGGGCGGGGCGGAGCGCGGGCACGTCGGGAGCCGCCGCTGCCACCCGAGACCTGCGTGCTGCGGCCCCGGCAGCGC
>VWZV01003167.1:0-19470 GCA_013397155.1 Irena cyanogastra | reverse complement strand
TGTTAGCAACAGAACCCAATGGGGTACAACATGTTGTTAACAACAAACCCCTATGGGATACAACCCACAAACCCCGATGGGGTACAACGTGCTGTTAACCACAAACCCAATGGGGTACAACGTGCTGTTAACAACAAACCCCGATGGGGTACAACGTGCTGTTGACCACAAACCCGATGGGGTACAACGTGCTGTTAGCAACAGAACCCAATGGGATAAAACACACTGTTAACCACAAACCCTGATGGGGTACAACGTGCTGTTAACCACAAACCAGCCCCAAAGATGAGGGATTGGTGTGAGTGCCTCCAGCCGCAGGGTCACGGGTGCAGCCAGCTGTAATGTCACCGCAGAGGGGACACCGGAGCGAGATGGATCGCGTACGTGGGGTGGGTGACAGAAAAACCAATGGCAGCGATAGCACAACATCAGCGTGGGGTTTTGGGGTGCTCGGGGGGCACTGGGCTCCATCCCGTGGAGGTTATGGGCACACCTGGAACCCTGAAATCCCCTGGCCCTGCGCCTGTCCCCGGGCTCCGGGCTGGGACACAGGGGGAAGGAGACCCTGAATCAGTCCCTGTGTGGGAAACCGGGGAGAGGGGTGGGATGTGTCCCTGTGCTGGATCACAGCCCCAGCCCCACCTCTCACACGGCCTGGTGAACATTCCCTGTGAACATTCCTGGTGAACATTCCAGTGAACATTCCTGGTGAACATTCCTGGAGAACATTCCTGGAGAACATTCCCAGTGAACATTACCTGTTAACATTCCCAGTGAACATTCCAGTGAACATTCCCTGTGAACATTCCTGGAGAACATTCCAGTGAACATTCCAGTGAACATTCCCAGTGAACATTCCTGGAGAACATTCCCTGTGAACATTCCCGGTGAATATTCCAAGAGAACATTCCCAGTTAACATTCCTGGAGAACATTCCTGGAGAACATTCCAGTGAACATTACCAGTTAACATTCCCAGTGAACATTCCTGTGAACATTCCTGTGAACATTCCTGGAGAACATCCCAGTGAACATTCCCTGTGAACATCCAGTGAACATTCCCACATAACATTCCTGTGAACATTCCCAGTGAACATTCCAGTTAACATTCCCTGTGAACATTCCTGGAGAACATCCCAGTGAACATTCCCTGTGAACATCCAGTGAACATTCCCACATAACATTCCTGTGAACATTCCCAGTGAACATTCCAGTTAACATTCCCTGTGAACATTCCTGGAGAACATTCCCAGTGAACATTCCCGCTGCTCCCAGCTGGGGTTTCCATGCAGGAGGGAAATGCAAACACTGATTAATCCAGTGTATCCCTCACACTGCTGGGAACGCGCTCCCATCCATCCCTGCCCTGCAGCTCCTGCTGGAGCTCGTCCTGAAAGAAGTGAGTACCTGCAGCTCCAAGTTATAATTTAATAATTATATTTAAAAGTCTACCTGGCTCTATAAATTTTTAATGACAGATTAATTAAAAGCCCAGTTATGAAAGCTTTGGAAAGGAGAAATAAATATTTAATATTTATTAAAATATTCATATGCTACATGTTTTTTAATCCTGAATAAATATTTTTGGATAATCAGGTGTGGGTTTTTTGTGATGCTAAAAGTTTGCATTGTAAATTCAACCATGATTGATTATAAACTGTGCAATCTATTAATTATGAAAGAGCACATATGCTGCTCAGGACCTGCAAGAAATATCTGTATCTGGGTTTTATAACAGAGGAGTTATCAAGGTAATGTGCTCCTTGAACCCGGCGAAAGCTTTGATCCATGTGCTGGTGGCAAGATCCTGTCCTTCATCAGGCTGAAATACAGCTCTGTTCACTCTTGCTTCGCACCAAACAGGGCATGGGGGGCGAGGAGGGATCTCCCCAGCCCTGGCAGTGCCCGGGCCAGGCTGCATTGGTGTCTGTGTGTCTGCAAAGTGGCCACGCTGAGCTGGTCAGAGGAGCTGGGAAAGCACCCAGGGCTGGGTCTGGGAGGCTGAAATGGGAAAAACCCTGCAGTGTTCCCACTGCTAACAGCTCTGGCTTTAAGTGCTGCGCTGTAACACAATTCCCACCTCCCGGGACAATCCCTGAGCCGTTTGTTCGATGTTTGCCAGGTTCTGAGTCAGCCACAGCCCCGGATCCCCAGGTGACACAGCCCTGCCAGGGACCCTGTGCCTCCAGCCCAGGTGGGTCAGGGAGGTTCCACCCGACCTGGGCAGCCTCTGGAGCTGCTGGAATAGGATTGAGCTGCTGCTTTTTCCTCCCGACTGAAGGAAAGTTTCAAATTCCTGAGCAGAGCCCCTGGGTCTCCTGGAGGTGTTTGTACAACCTCAGTACAAATGGGGCTGAGCAGAACCCCCGTGGACACGTTAACTTTGAAAACAAAACCTCCCCAGGTGCTTCTGGGCACGCTGAGTGTCCTTCAGCTGTGTTTCAACCCTTTAAATTTATGGGCTCACATTTCCTGGATGGCTGAAGGTGGTTTTGTGTGAGTGCAGTGAGAGCAGAGCCCAGCCACAAGCAGTGATCCGGGCACCAAACCCCAGGTGCCTCATCCCACACCCAGCCTTTCACTGCAGGCTTTTCCTCTGCTTTTCAGCACACAACTAATGAGGAACGGACAATAAAGATTGATACTTGCCTTACAGAGGTAATTTTTGATGTGGGAATAATTTGTTTCCTTGAAAAAAAAAAGAGTTTGACAGCGTGGGGGATGAAATGGACCACGAGGTGTGAGGGAAACTCCTCGGGGCATCCAGGCCAGCTCCTGCCAAACTCCCCGGTGCTCCGGTGCCTCCTCAGTTCTGGGGGTTCTGCTCTTTCTCACCTGCTCCAGCCCCCAATCAAACACAGATGTGCTGTGCTCGGAGTGCACCGACAAGGAGGGGAAGCATTTTAAGATGGATCACAGATCAGGGTCTGATAAAAAGCACAATTTCTGTGTGCTGGTCCCTTGGTGAGGCCCTGGCAGGGGTAAGGGCACCTCTTCCCTGGCAGCAGCTCCGTTCCCTGCCTGGCAAATCTGCCTTTGCTGGGAATGCACAGCCTCAACCAGAGGCACCACCAGGAAAAATGGAAAAGGCTTAAAATATAACAGCCCCAGGGATATTTTGGTAAATGATCACGATGTAAAATTGCGCAGAGATGGATCGGGGAAGGGATAGACAGTTACAAAGTTAGAGAAATGATGTCTCTGGAACTAAGCCTGAATTAATGACACCTTGTAGATCTTCACTGGCTCCTGTCTGAGGAGCTCAAGCTGACGCAGGGACATTTATTAATGAGAGCTGGTTTTACAGCAGGACGAGCTGAGGATGGGCATGGAGCAGAAGCTCTGGGCCCATCCCAAGTCACACGTCAGGGATGGAGCAGAGGAAGACGAGGCCGTGGATTCCCAGCCTGGGGTGATGCTGAGCAGAGAGGCAGAGGAATAAATTCTCCCCAAAGGTGAAAACAGCGTTTGGGTCAAGTGAGATTTATTTTGCCCTGAGCTGGAGTCAGTGAGGCGCCCGGGAAGGGCAGGAGGAGGTAACAAATCTGTGCCACAAAGAAAAGCCCACATGGGTGCAACCCTGATGCTGAATTAATTGCAGGCTGATGAGCTCCATAAATACACCACACTCTGATCATTTATCTGAAACATCTCATCTGGACTATAATTAGTAGATAAGAGACTTTAATCTTTCCTTTCTTCGTGTTTGTTTGTACCTGTTTACGGGTTTAATTAAAACTAAAGCAGTTTAGAATAGATGATCAGAAAGGAGGAGTGATGAACAGGGGGAAAGAAGTGGGAGAGCAGAGGAAGGTGGGCATGGGAGGAAGGCTCTGGATGGCAGGGGAAGGCCAGAGCAGCAAGCTTGATTTTTAAAATAAAGCAGGAAAAAAATGAAATTATAAAGGAATAGTCTTTAAAATAATTAACCAGATTCTGTTCTCTTCTGCACTAATGACTCTGAGCTCAGTCACCCACTGGCTCCTGATGTCTTCCCTGGCAAACTGGGGCAGTGCTCAGCCAAGTGCCAAACTCCAGGATTAAAATGCAGCAGGAGGAAAGTGAAATATTGGTTTCCCTTCTCACATCCAGCCCCAATCTGCCTTTGAAGAAAGTGAGCTGCATAAAAAATGGATGAAAAGGTTCCTTGGGAAATTGCAGCATTTGCCTACAGCAGGGGCTGAGGTTTGGGGACAGATTGACAGAAGTTACTCGGGTGCTTGGAGGCTTTGCCAGCTCCCCGTGTGCACCTGGGGAAGCTTCAGGTGCCGACCCAAGGAAGATAAAACGAGCAGTGGCTGATGTTCCAGACTTGGCTTTGCCTGGAGTGAGCCTGGCACTCTGTTTCTCTGTGTCACCGAGTGTGACAGCTCCAGCGGCAGATGGGGGCCGTGGGGGCTTTGGAGGCTGTGGGGACTGTGAGGGGCTGTGGGTGCTGTGAGGGTTTTGGGGGGCTGTGAGGGTTTTGGAGGCTGTGAGTGCTGTGGGGCTGGCTCAGGCACACCCACAGCAGTCACATTCCCTGGCACCCTTTCTGGCTCCCAAATCCCTCCTGGCAGCTGCTCTCACCTGCACAGCACAGGTTTATCTCTGTGAGCCCCAGCTGGAGATGATCTCTGGGTTCTTCTCTCTGTTTCTTTGCGAACACCAGCTGGGCTTTGTCCCTGCAGGCTGGTGTCCCTCAGGATATGGAATGTCCTGCGCAAGGATCCACAAGGGTCATCCCAGCCCGAGACTGGGAATGGGAATGGGATGAGAGGGGGAGAGCAGGAGCACAGATGGATTTTCCTACACAAACCACCCTTCAGCCCTGGCAGGGCCCTGAGCACCTGTGGCGTGGCCAGAGGAGCTGTGCAGAGCAGGGAGGAGAGGAGAGAACTGGAACTGGGATTTGGGGTGGGAAACGGGACCGGGCAGGGCTCAGGCAGCCCCGCAGCAAGGCTCAGCCCCGTCCCCACCCTCAGCCAGCTGCTCTCCTGCATGGGCACCCCGAAACCCCCGGTGCCAGCTCCATCCGTGCAGCTTCCCGGGCTGCGGGCCCCGGCAGGAGCTGCCCCGGTGTGCCCGAAGCACCGGGAGCAGGCAGAGCAGCCTCGGGGCTGGGAGGGCTGGGCTCTGCCAGCCGAGGTGTTGAACAGCCCTTCCTCCCCAAAAACCTGCGAGCTGGAGCCTCTGCTCCAGGAGAGTCTGTTCTCTGGAGAGGCTGGGCTGTGGGACTGGAGCTGCGCCTTGTTCCTGGGCTGGGCTGGGCTAGGCTAGGCTGGGCTGTGGGGCTGGAGCTGCGCCTTGTTCCTGGGATGGGATGGGCTAGGCTAGGCTGGGCTGTGGGGCTGGAGCAGCGCCTTGTTCCTGGGATGGGATGGGCTGTGGGGCTGGAGCTGCACCTTGTTCCTGGGATGGGATGGGCTGGGCTGGGATGGGCTGGGCTGGGCTAGGCTAGGCTAAGCGGGGCTGTGGGGCTGGAGCTGCGCCTTGTTCCTGGGCTGGGCTGGGCTAGGCTAGGCTGGGCTGTGGGGCTGGAGCTGCGCCTTGTTCCTGGGATGGGATGGGCTAGGCTAGGCTGGGCTGTGGGGCTGGAGCAGCGCCTTGTTCCTGGGATGGGATGGGCTGTGGGGCTGGAGCTGCACCTTGTTCCTGGGATGGGATGGGCTGGGCTGGGATGGGCTGGGCTGGGCTAGGCTAGGCTAAGCGGGGCTGTGGGGCTGGAGCTGCGCCTTGTTCCTGGGCTGGGCTGGGCTAGGCTAGGCTGGGCTGTGGGGCTGGAGCTGCGCCTTGTTCCTGGGATGGGATGGGCTAGGCTAGGCTGGGCTGTGGGGCTGGAGCAGCGCCTTGTTCCTGGGATGGGATGGGCTGTGGGGCTGGAGCTGCACCTTGTTCCTGGGATGGGATGGGCTGGGCTGGGATGGGCTGGGCTGGGCTAGGCTAGGCTAAGCGGGGCTGTGGGGCTGGAGCTGCGCCTTGTTCCTGGGCTGGGCTGGGCTAGGCTAGGCTGGGCTGTGGGGCTGGANGGGCTGAGGGACTGGAGCTGCGCCTTGTTCCTGGGATGGGCTGTGGAGCTGGAGCAGCACCTTGTTCCTAGGCTGGGCTGGTCTAGGCTGGGCTGGCAGCCAGAGCCCGGGGACATCCACAGCCCTGCTGGAGCCCTGGGCAGGCACAGCCTTTGCAGGGTGATTTTTCAGAGGATGAGCCTTTACTCCTGCAGGGAAATTGCCCGTGTCTGTCAGAGAGGGTACACGGAGTCACTCACCTCCTCGGCTTTAAAGGGGATTCAGCTGTCTGTCCTCCTCTGACCCAGCACCTGAGGCAGCAGGGAAAGCTCCATCTGGGAATAGAACTGCATCCTCCTTCCTCTGCAGGGCCCTCTGCCTTGCCCTTTTTGTTGTCTGAGATCTTGTTCAAATCCTGCCTGTTTCACACACGATCAGCTCCCGCTTTGCTGGAGTCAGTGCAAACAAGCAGAGCCCAGCTCCCAGGGGCTGGCCACTGTGCCAGGCTGTCCCTGCAGAGCCCCAGCCCTTCCCTCACCCGGGAGTGCCCAGCTGATGCCATGGGGCTGCCCCAAAGGATGCCCTCCATCCCCTGCTCCCGTGGGGGGATTGCTGCTGGCCAGGGGCACCCTGTGGCCACACCTCAGCAGAGGCAGGGGCTGTGCTGGCTTTGAAGGGTTCACTTTTCTCTGTGAAATATCACAAAATAACGATATTTTACAGAAATTATGGGGGAAAAATCACGTTTTCTTCTGTGTGCAGCTGGAAGTCCATGGGGCAAAATCTCTGTGTGATCTACCAAGTTACAGGTGTGGGGCTGCCAGGTCATAAACCAGATTAGGAACTGCTGTGGCCTGGGCTGGGTTTAATGAGTAATAGTTCCTGTTAATGAGGGATTGTTTGTCCCCTCGCACACCTCCCAAAGTCAGCTGTAAGTTTTTTGCTTAGTTTTGCATAACCGGAGAAACTTCAGCAGTGCAAGGCTGCTGGGGCACGCGGGGAGCTTTGCTTCCCTGCTCAGACTGCTCCTGGAAGTGATTGGTCTTGTTTAGGGGCTGGCACCCAGCTCCCCTTCCCGCTGGCACGGCACACGCTGCCTTCCAGGCTATTTTCCATCTTAGAGGAGGAGAGAGACCGTGCTGAAATGGGTTTGTTCCCTGTTTGAATGTCCCTAAAATTCACACCAGCACTGCTGGCTCAGCAGTTTGGCTCGGGGCTGGGTTTAAACCTCTCCCGGTTTGTCCGGGGTCAGATGAGATCGCTGGGATTGCTGTTCCCACCACGAGGGTCAGGAATGGGAGCAGGGAGGGGATTTGTGTGGTCAAACACACCCTCAGCCCCGGGCTCTGCCCCTCTGGGGATGGCTCCAGCTGGGCTGAGATCCCTGGGGAGAGCTGGGCTCCTTGCTAGGGGAAATGCAGGATTCTCCTGGGCGAAATCAGAGTCAGTGAAAGAGGAGATTCTGCAGTCGCTCCAGGAGACAGTTTCAGTCTCCTGTTTATGACAGGTTTAGTGGCTAAAAGGTGGGAGGTGGCAATCCCCAGGACTTTGGGGTGTTACCAGCACAAGGATTGCAGTGCTCCCACCCATCCCTGCCTGCCCTGCTCACTCCCCATCCAGCTGTGCCTTTCCAGCTCCCTCCTGCTGCACACATTCACATCCAGGAGGTGCAATCAATGCCTGGATTTCAATGCTGGAGGCATTCCCCACAGAAATCCCCTGCTCAGTCAATTAGCAGGACTGAATTTCATATTCTATTCTCCTGGAAGGCAGGAGATTCCAGCATCTCCACCTATATTTGCTGGGATTATTGCTTAAAGGTGGCTTAGCTGCTAAGCCACTGCTGCAAGAGCTCCATTAAGTTCTTCCCTTGTTGTACATGGGAGCTGGAAGGATTTCAGGGCAGCAGGTCGGCTGCAGAAACCCGACACCCATTCTTCCAGCAATTAAACTTTGCAAAGTAAACTCTGTGGATTTCATTAAGGAAATGGAGCCATCAGCACTGGGAGTAGCGTTTATGAATATTTCCCTGTAATGGCCAGGCGAGCATGCTGACAGGATGAGTTATTGGACATATTTACAAACAGCTGTTAAAACGCCAACGTGGAGGTCCCAGCTGGATTTTTTTCCCCTTTTTATGCAGGGTTTATAGCAGTTATCCTTCGAAAAGCCAGCTTGATTGGCTTTCCTGCAAGGAGAGGTAAGCTTGATTAGTTTATTCCCCCTCCCCAGGCCTGCAGTCACAGGGAGGGAGCAGTCTGTCTGTCTGTCTGTCTGTCTGTCTGTCTGCGTGCCGCTCACCCGAGGAATGAACCCAAGGGCAGCCAGGCAGCTCCCAGCCTACACGTGTTTAACCACAGGCATCGTGTACTTCTGCTGCAGGGATCAATAGCTTTGAGTCTTTTCCCTGATCAGGCTGATTTTCATGGGATTCTTTTCCTTTGCTGTGTGAAGTGAGAGGTCATTGGTGGGAGCTGGACACCAGGGGAGAGGGTTTGGGTGCCGATGACANGGGTGCCAATGACACCAGAGGAGAGGGTTTGGGTGCTGGTGACACCAGAGGAGAAGATTTGGGTGCCAATGACACCAGGGGAGAGGGTTTGGGTCCTGGTGACACCAGAGGAGAGGGTTTGGGTGCCGATGACACCAGGCGAGGAGGTTTGGGTGCCCTGTGTCCCAAGGCAGAGCAGCTCCTCCTGCAGCTCCCAGAGGGCTGAAGTTCAGGACTGTTTTCCCCTTGGGGTTCCCTTCCCACCCACTGAAATCCCTCCCAGCCGTCTCCATCGGTGATTCAGAGCCAGCTTCTCCCGGGCAGAGCTGTGGAGCTGGAATTTGGTGGAAATGGAGCAAGCTCGGTGTTTCAGTGATGGGTTTGCCCAGGTCTCTTGTGCTGCTGCCCGAGGCCGGGGCTCCAGCTCCCTCCCCAGCTCCAGCAGCTGCCCCTGGGCCCTACAGGAGGAATGTTGCTCCTGTGGTACAGGAGATCACCAGGGAAGGCAAGCTGTGTGAATTCCCTGTGTTTGTATCCGTCATTTTCACAGATCTGTTCCAACAAACAGAACCAGTGTGGAGCCAGCCCGGGGTCTGTGTGTTGGAGAGAATTCCAGGTCTCTCTGAGTGAAATCAATCAGGTGTTTTTTAAAGAAGATTTTGAAGTTAATTAAGAAATGGAAGTGTGTGGCTATAAAGAAGTTAGATTTGGTAGAGCACGCGTATATAACACTCCTGTTTTCCAAGGAGATGCAGTGGAAGGACACATTCCCTCTGTGAGGTGCTTAGGTTGATGAGAAACCCATTTGTAAGGAAAATTGGCTCTGGAAACAGTTGAGAGCGAGCGGCTGCTCGTTCCAAAGTCCCTGCCAAGTGATTGATTCAGTCCCTGGGTTCATCAGATCATTGCTTCCAATAATATCATTTTGCTTATTTATTTTATGGAGGATCAATATGATAAATATTGCAGCACCGTGGGAGTGCCAGGGAGATGATTCCAGGCTGGAGAGGGGCTCTGCAGCCTCGCCGTGTGCCCCATGAAGCAGAAAAGCAATTCAGTCACACCAAAGGCTACAGACGAGGCTGGATGTTCGCTGCAATAAATGCAAATTATTTGAATTCATTTCGCTGCTAGGAAGAGAAGAGAGAGGGGGAAAAAATAAAAATTAAAGCTAAAGATGTTGCAGATCAAGGAATTCAACTTTGAGCAGACGCAGAATTAACATAAAAGAAAACAAAGCAATAAAGAGAGAGGGGAAATAGATTTCACTAAAATAATCTGATTTAATGAATAGGCCGTGATTTATCTCTGAAGTGCCTCTCTGTGGTGGTGGTTTTCCCCCCTGATTTTTTAGAGCACGTACAATGGCATTCTGGCCCTGCTGCAATCAGTCTGCTCCAACAGCTTGTGGATATTTGGCTGTGCACTGGCCCATGAGAGCAAATCGTCCTCCCTCATCGTCAAAGACTTTCTTTTCCAGTTCCTTTATGAGGTGACAAACGGTTCCCCTTCCTTTTGTTCTCCAGTGCCGAGCATGTCCAGCTTTTCTGGCTCTGCTTTATTATTTTTGCTTGGGTTTGGTAACCCTGTGCTCCTTGGCGTGCCAGGGCTGGGCTGGGGAGGCTCCTGCTGCTGTGGCTGGTCCTGCAGGGGGGATCGCAGCTGGGATCTCCCCGGGCACTCGCCTTGGGCAATTCCTCTCCAGCAGAAAGGAAATTCCCTCCCTCTGCAGCGGCTGAACGGGCACCGGGAGCTCTCACCTCTGGTGTCCAGCACCACGGAAGAAATAAAGGATAAAACCATCTTAAACTGAGATTCTCGGATTTGGGGACAGCCTGCCCAGGTCACTCCTTGTTTAAATTTAGTTTGGATTACTTCTAGGCTGGGAGTTCTGCAGAGGGAGGAGAGGGAAGGGTCACATCCTCCTCTGGTGCCTCCTCCAAGGGTGTGAGGAGCAGCCAAGGGCTCTGCTGGCCTGGGAATTGCCCCAGCTGACAGAGAAATGGGCTCTGAGGCCGGGTTTGGGCTGGCCATGAGTGACTTGGCATGGTTAAAGCCCTGCAAGGCCACAGGAGCTGGGCCTGAGGATGCTGCAGCACCAGGGAATTCAGATGTTGGTTGGAATTGCCAGATCTGCACATTTGGGGTCCCCCTGCCCTCTCACCCCTCTCCCTGAGCTCAAGGAGCACCAGAAATCATGGAAGAGAAAAATGCCAGTGTTCCTGATTGGAAACAGCCTCTTCCTTTTGTCTGGGCTGGGAGTATTTAACTGGTCCAGTTCAGCTGCCAGAACACATTTGCCAAGGAAAACTTCCTCATTTAAACCTTCTAGTCATCTAAATAAGGAGAGAGGAGCTGGAAGTAGGTCCTGGCAGAGGCACAGAGGGACTGGAGCTGGCAGAAATAATCCACTCGCTCTCCTTTTGTTTGTGATCCATCCTTCCCTGTCAGTTTGGAACCCTCCTGCTTTTCCTGGGGCACACGGGGCTGGCTCTGGTGTCAGTTGGTGACACGGGGGCTTGGACAGGAGTTTTGGTCTGGTTTTATTCCTCAGGATGTGCTTTTGCCTTTCGTAATACCCCAGGGTTCATCCCAGATCCCAGTCACCAGGGGCACGCTGGCATCAGGGAGGTGCCATCACCACCGCCCTGAGTGGCTTTTGGGAGGGGAAATGGAGATTTGGGGCCTTCTTTTGTCAGAAGGAAACTTGTTAGAAGCAGAGCAGCTTGCCAAGTCCCAGCGGCTCAGCGGAGACACCTGGGAGGCGTCACTGAAGGAAATCCAACGTTCTCCCTGGATTTGGTGGGAGCTGCAGTGGAGCTCCCTGGTTTGGGGTCGGGTTTTGTGCCCAGCAGGAGCTGGGACTCCACCCTGGGCTGGGTTCATCCCGCTGGCCCAGAGCTGGGCACGTGGGAGCAGCGTCTGAAAGGCTCCTGCAGACCCACAGAGGGCACCCAGGGGCATCTGCAGGGCTGGCAGCTCCTTAATTAGGGGAATGCAAATGGGCTCGGGGGACAAGGTGCCAGGGAAAGGAAAAGCAGCTCATGAAAGGGAGCTCAGGCAAGAACAGGGAAATTATTCACATAGCCCTAAAGTTTACTTCTAAGAGGTCTTTTTTTCTTTTTATTTTTTTTTTCAATTTCATATATTTGCCTTGATCATTTGAGAGAAAAGATCCGTCCACAGACAGATCTCCAAAGAGATTATGATTTTTTCAGCCTTGCTGTTGCTTTAATCCGTGGTCTCTTTAGACAGGGAATGTCTAATTGGTGCACTGGTGAAATCAAATGTTTAAATAGATTGAATGGCAGACTTTTTCCCTCTGTTGTGACATTAATCCCCCAATATTCCTGGGCCCCTTGCTGGGTATTGAGGCAAAGAAAGGAGCCAGAGGAGGTCCCTCTCTGTACATCTGTGAGGTGAAAACCCCCTGGATACACTCCCCACACATGATCCAAGACATCAATTAAACCCAGGACCTGGCTGCAATCAGCACTCGCACACATGAAATGAATCTCTCCATATGAGGCACGTTTCCCTGGGCCAGGGCAGCCTCTGTGGAGGCGAGAGCAGGAGAGGGGAGCCCCAGGCAGTGCCTGGGCTCCAGCAGAGCTCCCTGCAGGGCTGGAGCTGAGCTTTCCTCACGCTGATGCCCTGGGCACCGAGAGAGCTGCCAGGAGGTGCTGGAGAAGCAGGTGAGGTGGAAATTCGGGGGAAATGAAAGGGTTGGTGCTCTTGAAGTTTTCTTCTTTTGTTGTTTTTATCCTTTAGCAGCCTCTGTTCTTTGTGGCGGTAACAAAACTGGTAATAGTGTTCAGAATGAGCTTGTATCTGTCCTGCCTTCTCTGGTACTGGCTGAGCTACCTGGAGAGAAGGAGTTTTACAAACTTCTGGGTTTGTATTCGACTGTGAACATCCCCTTCCCTTTCCTGACAAAGCTCCTAAGACTCCTGGAAGGAGTGTGGAGCAGGGAGCAGGCTCTGCATTCCTCCACCACTTGCAGAACGCTTTGCAGAATTTGCAGCAGCAGATTAACACTGCCAGAGCCACAAATCAAAGGATTTCCACTTCCACCCCGCTCCCACCTATTATGCAGGGGGAGAAAAAAAAATCTCCATCTCCTCAGACAAGAAGGAACAAAGAGATGGAATTAGGGTTTAAAATCATTTAGGTTTGCATTTCATTCCGTTTGGCGCTGGCAGTGATACACAGCGCCTACAGAAGAATTAGAAAGATTATTGTGGAATAGAAGGCAGAGCCACAGCGTGTTTGACAATATGCTCTGTATTTTACCTTCATTAGGACAGGGAGCTTGAAATACTCATTTCTTTATGATGAAGGAACTAAAGATTTCCAATGAATGCAGAGCAGGGAGCGGGCAGGGGAGATTTATTGCTAAAGCAGCTTCTTAATCACAGCAAGCACCTGAACTAAATTGTGGAAATCCTTCTCCCCAAGACACCCCTTCAGCGAGCTGGGGAAGCGTGGTTGCCACAGCCTGGTCAGAGAGTGAGAAAACAAGTCGTTTTCCCAGAATGGGCTTGTGAGATTCTGAGGAGCTGAATACAAACAACGATAGCTTGTTAGTATAAACAACCTGCAGGTGTTGTTTTCCAACTTTCTGTTTTCCTCAAAGATCGTTTATTAGAAGGGCGTTGTGCTAATTAGCCAACCAGGTGAAATGTATTGATTAATTGACCAATCTGCTCCAGCTGGATTGGATCAGCGTCTAAAAGGTGAGAATTCGAAGTAAAGAGAGGGGCAGTGCAAAGCCAACCTTCTGGAGGCTGTGGTGGCTCTTGCAGTGACGGGGCAGCCCTGCCAGTGGAATTCAGCCAGCCCTGAGGAAATTCAGATGCAGAGATTTTGGGGGACCCCTGTCAGAGCAGGACCTGGCCCTTAGGAAATGGGTAAGCTGGAACTGCTCGCTGGGACAGGGCAGCTCACGTTGGAGGCTGTGTGGACACTCCTTGATTGGGGGCCAATAATTGACTCCTCACCCCCTTTGATCCCAGCCCCGGGACCAAAGCCTGGCCCTGAGCATCCCCGGGAGGCTCCGGCAGAGCCAGTCCTGCCTCAGGCACTCTCCAGCAGCTGGAGGGGCCCTGCTGGGGCCAGGGCAGCACAGCTGGATCGGGATCAGCACAGCTGGATTGGGGTCAGCACAGCTGGGATGGGGAATGCTCCCAAAAGCCGTGGAAGGACGCCCAGTTCCATGGCTGGGCTGGGCAAGGCTCAGCTCCCTGCTCTCAGCCCCTGTGGCCCACTCTGTCGGGTGGCCCTGGGCTCACAGGCCCCTTTGGGGACACTTTGGAACCAGCTGTGCTTCAGAGTGGCCACAGGGGGCTGACAGCCTCCTCAGGTGACCTTTCCTCGGCTTGTGACCCAGCTGGGAACCTCTCCCTGCTCCTGGCGGGGACACGTGCAGCCCCGGAGGGGGGAACACAAGGATGCAGCAGAATATTTCTTTAAAAAGAGGTGGGAGGGGTGTGCAGAGCTTGGGTCATGCTGAGGAGCCGAAGGAAGGAGAGGAGAAGGTGACCCTGTCGCTCCTGGTATGGGCCAGCATGGCCAATGTTTCCATGTTGTATTTGATTTTTTAACAACGCTAAATATTGCTGGGTTTTTTCCAGGGTTATTTTTGTGCTCTCCTCTGTATGATCCCCTTTCTTTCAGCTCTTAGCTGTGGGAAGATGATTAAAAATGGCACATTGTCTGCACCTGGAATTCCTGACACAACCCCGGCACAGGCAATTGTGTTTCTGACAGTAACAAGACACTCTGGAACTCGGGATTTGGAGACTTTCTGTTCTCCTGCCCTTGCGCTTAATGAAACCAGAGTTTGTTTTAGAAAGAAAAAGCCAGAGTTAATTTCAGCTCAGTTCAAACCAGGGGATCTAGAGGCAGGAGCCAGAGCTCGGAGTTATGGGAAAATCTGAGGAGAGGAAGGGATAAGGAGCGCTAGGAAAAGAAAAATCCTTTTCATTTCCCGAGAAGACATGATGAACAGGAGAGAGAGAAAAAAAAAATCACTTGACAAGGTTCTTCTAAAGAGGAAGAATAGTGCAAAGTGCTGGTTAAATTCCCATTGATCCTTCACTCAGCTTCCCATCCACATGTGGGTTTGACTACTTGATACTTCCTTTCACTGTCATAAGTAATAACTGAGGGGAAACAATCATTTCTAAATAACTGCCTATGATTCTTCTATTGTAGTGATTAGTGCTGAATAATTATGAGCTGCGCCGCGTTTCTGCGGGGCCGGATGGCAGCGGGAGCTGCCGGCGCCTATAGACGGTGCCTATAGATGGTGCTCTCGGCCTCGCACAGCGCTGCGTGCCCGAAACCCCCAGGGAACGGGGGAAAGGCTCTTTTCCCTGCCGTGGTTTTGTCTGGGAAGCGCTGGCTCCGTTCTACTGCCCTGGGGATGGCAAGCGCTGGTGTGGGGTCTCGGCACGGAGGGAAGAGCCCGAGGCGGCGGCTGGAGCCGGAGATCCTGCAGCGGCAGGAGTGCGGAGCGCTGGGGGTGGGAGCGTGCCAAGGCTCCGATCAGACGCGTTCGTGACCCGCCGCTCTGAGGCAAAGGCGGCTGTCAGAGCTACGGACAGGGAAATTGTGATCCAGGGGCTCAAACAGAGCCTGGGCTTTCCCCGGGGCTTTGCTCCCCAGGCCAGCAGTGCTGTGGTAGTTAGCTGGGAGCAGCCTCTGCGTCCAGGAGCACACTGACCATCGATAAAAAATAAACAGGAGGCAGGATGCAGACACAGGCCCGCAAAGAGGAGAGGAAGGGCTGCTGAGGCACTCTGCCCTGCCCTGCCAGGCTCTGCAGAGGAGCTGCATTGGTGGGAAGTGCATTTACTCAAAGCTGGGTTTGCAGTGAGGCTTGGTTCCGTTTTTGGGGCTGTGCAGCGCAGGAACTGCACTGGGAACAGAGTGGGAGAGATAAAAGCTCGCTCAGGAGCCAGTGCTGCCATCCTCCGAGTGCCTTCTGCTGCCTCTCCTGAGCTCAGCAGCTGCAGCCTGGGGATCTCCCCAGTGAAGTGCTCAGCTCTGGAGCTGCAGCGAGGCCGAGGGGACCCTTCTGGGGAGTGGGCTGTGCTGTGCAGGAGCTCCTCCATCCTCTGCTGAGAGGATGGAGATGCTGCCGGGATGGGGAGAACACCGGCCGACCAAGCTGCGGCTTTCTCCCCGGGGAGGGGCAGTGCAGGGCTGGTTATCACCCCCGGGGCAGGGGGAAGGCTGGCACCCGGATCTGCACAGCGGGATGCAAACCCATTCCCTGCTGGACTTCCCGTTAGGGGGCAAACAGCAAAACCAACCACAGCGGGGTCCTTTTCCACCCAAAACCGCTCTTGCAGGGTCTTGCAAATGTGCACCAGGCAGGGAAGATGCAGTGAGGCCACTTCTGTGGCCATGGTGACAGCAGTGAGGGTGACACAGGCTGGGCTGGAGGGGAACTGTAAGAGGAGATTGGGGTTTTTTAGTCACTCAGGTTTGTTGTGGAGGAGGCCCAGGATGATGGTTCTGATTTTCTCTTGCAACTGTTCCAATGTGTAATAGAAAAATGGTTTAAAAATTCCTGATGACAAGATCTGGCAAACAGCAATCCATCACGGTATTGATCCCCTCCACCAGTTGCGCTCCTCGGAATCATTCCCATGCCCTGGCTGGGTCAGGGTCAGCTGGACCGTGGTGCTCCTGCCTTTCAGGAGCAGAATGTCCTGCTGTGGCACTGGGACTGGCTTTTCCTCCCTGGCTCCAGGTGTTCCCAAACCCTTGTGGGCTGCTGCAGGTGACCAGTGTGGCTCGGGGTGTTGGAAGATGCTCCTCCCTTTGGGAACCTGGCAGCGTCCAGGTGTTTCTCCCCGTGCTAGGGCAGCAGGAAAGGCCAGGTCGTGGCTCTGTGGCTGAACCACTCGGGCCCAAGGAGGGGTTCCCTGGTTCCCAGCAGTGGGTGGTCACAGGGCACCCTGTCCCAGCTGGCCACGGCCACTGTGGTTGGGTTCTGGCAGCTTTTGGCAGGAGCCGTGGGGGTCGGTGGCTTCAGGGGCGTTGCAGCACATGCCCGGCTCTAGCTCTGCTGGAGGTGACCCGGGCTTGGCAGAAAACCAGGCTGCCAGCCCTTCCAGAGATGGGGAAACTGAGGAAGGGAGAGCTCAGGTGTCGCTCCTGCCACCACAACGGAGCCGAGGGCTGTGCAGGGGGTCAGAGCTGGGGACAGAGCCCGACGGCCCCGTCCCGCTCCCTGCAGCCCCCCCAAGGTGGGACAGCTGCGGGGGCAGCTGCGGGGCTTTCTCGGGGACAGCTGTGCCGGGGCCGGCCGCGCAGCCCCGCCGCCGAGGCTGCCCCGGGCGCTCCGGGGCTTTGTTCCAGCGGCGCCGCTCCCCGGCACCGGCTCGGCCGCGCTCTGCGGGGACAGGGGGGCGCAGGTGAGGTGGGGAGGGGGTGCCGAGCCTCGCTGCCGGCGCCCAGGCTGGGGAAGGGTTAANATTTCCATGGTGCCGGGGGCCGCCTGCATCCCCCCGCCCTGAGCCGGGAGGCGGGCGGCACCGGAGCGGCGAGGGCTGGTGAGTGGCGGCGGATGGCGAGGGGCTGCTGCCCGCCGGGGTGCGGGGGGTCCCCGGGGTGGGGGCTGCCCCGGGCATCTCCCGCCGGAGGATGCGGGGGGGAGGCTCGGGGTCCTTGTCGCCGTGCCGCCCGCAGCTGCCCGAGCCGGGTGGCACCGGGGGCTGCGGGTGGCACCGGGGGCTGCGGGGCGCGGGGTGGTGCCCGCCGGCTCCGGCCGTGCCGGTCCCGGCCGTGCCCGCGGGGCTGCACGGAGATGCCGGGGGTGCCTGGGGAGGGATGGAGGAGCCCCTCCGATTGCCCGCTTCCAGGGAATCCAGCGCCCGCTCCCTCCCCGGGCTGCTCCGCGCTCCCGTTAGACATCGCTGTTTCCTCGTTAATTCTGCGGCCGCTTGGTACCGCTCGGTCAGGCTCTGGAGCCAATGCAGCGGGATAAACTCATCCCCAGAAAAAGTTCCTGTCAGCAAGGAGGCACTTTGTGGAAAACACCCCTGAATCTTAGGGACAAAGGCATAAAATCCCCAGTAAAACTTTTCTAAATCCGCGCAAGACCCTTTTTGGACGGTGGTGAGGGGACAGATCCCAAACGCACTTGTGCTCCCTCGAGGGAAATCCCAACTCCCGGTGCTGGTGCCGGTTCCCGCAGCCCCGGAGCTGTCGGATGGGTGTCGGTGGCAGCCGGGGCTGCTCTGGGTGAGCTGTCCTCGCCGGCTGTGACCTCCGGTTAACCTGGCACGGGCAGGCGTCCCCGGCTTTGTCTCCATTCACGCTACGGCCAATACTCGCGCGTTCCTGGAGGTGAAGTGAGTGATGTTCAATTAATCTGTGTTCTAAGGGGTATCAGAAAGTCAATAGGTTAATTTTAAGCGAGGTGAATAGTAAGTGGCAGAGGGAAAAAGTCCCCTGTGCGTCTGTCAGCAGCAGCTGAGGCTTGGGGGTGAGGGAACGTGAAGTTCTCAGCGTGCCATGGTGTGAAACCACTGCTCGGGGGCTGCTCCTGCTCTTTGCTGGGCACTTGATGCTTCACTGGTGGCTTCAATGAGCTTGCTGGACCTGGGCTGAGGTGGGGACGTGGTCCTGTCCCTCCCGCTCCGGATGGCTTCATTGATACCGGTGACTAAAGTGGAATGAGATGACCTACTTAGAGCTGAGGGACAGACGCCTCGCAAGAATCTGTGCCATCCCCGGAACAGATGTTTGGCTTTTTACCTTTAACACAGAGGTGTTAGATCCTTTAGAACTCCGTGGGGCTTTTTTTTGGTCTTTATTGCTGTCCTTTTGCCATTTGTTGTCACTTTGAGGACCCTCAAAGCTCAAATGTGGTATTCCGGGTGGTGCAGGGGACCAGATCAAGCAGCTTTGATTCGGGAAGCTTGGTGCGAGCAGTGAGGGACGTGACCCAGCGGTGTCACTTGTGAAACGCTTATCAGGCAAGGCAGCCGTGCCTGCCAGCCCTTCCAGCCCCATCCCCAGCGCTTGTTGCAAGAAGATAAAGTAACCCGATTTACTCCTCGTTGTCTTTATGGTGTTGTTTGATGTAATTAATCGTGGACTTTCCCCCCCGGCTCGGAACAAGTCGGTGGAAGCAGGTGACAGATGCTGCGTGAGATGGGCACATAGCCCACCGACACGATGGAGGCAGCTCCTGCCACGCTCTGCCTTGTTCCCGGGTGAGCCCCGAGCCTCCCCCGGCAGCCGGGAGCTCCAGCTGGGGCCGAGAGGGAAGCTGCAGGCGCAGGCCGGCTGCGGGAGCCCGCAGGAGGAAGGGGTGACCGCTCCTGCCCTGTGCTCTTTAACTCTCCTCAGTAAATTGCGTTAGGATGTGACAAATTGGCTCGCAAAGCAGCTAAATGGAGATGGCATTTGGAGCGGTGCGCCGGGCAGACCCCGCGGAGCCCCGGGGAAGTGCGGGACTCGCAGGCTCTTCCCGACATCTCCCACTGAGGTGCCGCCACGAGGCTTTCCAGAACTTACTCAGGGAACTCCTGTTGCAGCCAAACGTGGGAGTCTCGAGCATGCCTGGGAAAGGTTGCCCGAAAGCTAGGGCAGATGTAGGTGCAGACTGTCTCATGCCGTGGGCAGCTGAGATGAGGAGCTGAACCGGGAGAGAAAGCAAAGCCGAGATTTAGAGATTGCGTGAGTGGTGAGGAGCTGGAGGTGGGAAGCTGGGCTGGCTGCTGGGTGCCAGCGTGACGCTCTGCTGGGGGAGCAGGGGCACCTTTGTTCACTGAGGGATGATCCTGGGGGAGCAGGGGCACCTTTGGTCACCGAGGGATGATCCTGGAGGTGCAGGGGCACCTTTGCTCACTGAGGGATGATCCTGGGAGTGCAGGGGCACCTTTGTTCATTGAGGGATGATCCTGGGGGTGCAAGGGCACCTTTGGTCACCGAGGGATGATCCTGGAGGTGCAGGGGCACCTTTGTTCAC
>VWZV01003154.1:742-11008 GCA_013397155.1 Irena cyanogastra | reverse complement strand
TGTAAGCAGTTTTTACAGTCCTTTTAGGAAATGAAAAACAAGGAACTCACTGTAGGCTTCAAATTTCAAGTAGACATAACATTTTAACGTTCTTCTTGTAACAATTATAATAAAAAGAGCTGCACAAAAGAGAATTTCTACATTTTAAGAAAATGCTATTCAGATATAATGATTTTAAACTAACAAACAGCTGTACATTTGAAAGTACTTGGGAGTCTTCCTGTAAGAAGTTATGCATGTGAAATACCCTTTTATCCTCCCAAAGAATACTTACTACTCTAAGACATTAAAAGCCTTGCCTAAAATTACTATTTAATTAATATGGTTCAAGTCAAAAAGGAAAAAAAAGCCCATACACTCATAGCCATGTTGGAAAAATGGGATTTCAAGCATCAGTTTGGAATAAACAGTATTTAAGCGTGAACATAGACGATCCATGCTTCATTCTGAGTTGGCCAGATACTACAGCTTTAAGTCACTCACAAATATTATCTGCTCAGGACTAAGACCTGTTCCACTTTAAGATTAGGTGTATTTTTCTGGCACTTTGAAACTTGCTCTTTTAAAGAAGAAGATATACTATTATTTTTGAATGACAGAAGAAGCTGCAGCCACGAGTACATTCTGATTGGCCTTTATGCAGCCCCAGAAGAGTCCTATTTTGGCATTATTTTCCAGCTAAAGTGAAGTTTGGGTTAAGACATCAAGTTTTTTGATTCTTTTCTGTTCAGAATGGCTATGAAGTCCAAGGTATTATGGGTCCAATCTTCCAAAATATTTGTATGGGCAATTTTAATCACACAAAGCTATCTGAAGAGCCAAAATTACTCAGCTAGCGGAAGGTTTGCAGGACACGCTGTAACAGGACTGACTATACCATTCCCCGATATTTCAGCTTCCCTCACTTCCAACTAGCCACTCCCCTCTTGCCTAAAGAATGTAGCACTAAATCTAACCCTTTTACTTGTAATAAACAACTTTCCCAACCAGAGAGTCTGCCTGATAAAAATAAGACTCCAAATATTGATTTTAATTGGAATGAAGTGCTGCAACATTATGCATAAAGCTTTAGTGAAGTGGCAATTTACCTAAGGGGTTTACTGATTGAAAAGCTCTCAAACCTGAAATCACTAGAGAGGTAGAAAGAAAAAAGGGACTCTCTGGGGTGGGGGTGGAGGGTAGCCTCGTAAAACAAATCTCTCTCTATAAATCTGAAGCAGATGTTAGTGTAGAGGGAAGTCAATTCAGCAAGGCACAATCAGCTTTACAAAAATTATTCTGTAAAAAGAGAACAGGCTCTTGAAAGAGCTAAATGTGTTTCTGTTCATTTGCTGTACTAAGGAATCTTCAAGGAGACTGGTGTTGCAATTACAACTAATCCTCCCCAAAAAATTAACTGTGTTGAAGGCTTTGTAATTTCCCTAGGTACAATTTAGCTGTCACTTACTTTAAAATTTACTCAAACATGCGTTCCGAACAGCACTAACTTCACATGTCAAGTGCTTTCCAGCCAATTGAGTCTAAACTGGAAGTCGGTGTTAAACAACTGAATGATTAGACAAGATAGCTCATTTCCCTGCTCTTTTGTTCAGAATAAAATGCCACATTTACATTATCAGACTCAACAGGATTTTCTGACAGAGGGAGAAAAAACCCTAGTGAACACTGTCCATAGCAAGCACATGAAGCCTGTCATTTACCAATCATCCTTCAAAAAGCAATAGCCATGAATGTAACTTAATTACGACCCAATGATCCTTGACGAAAAATCATCTTATCACTGTCCTGTCCCATAGGGCAAATGAGACACTTCTGTCCTTTGGCACTGATGATGCTAAATTCCTAATTGCAATAATGGAGTAAGAGAGCCAAACATCCCTAATTTCATTGCAACACATAAGGAGTTTTAATACAATATTTGAAATAAAGCCGCTAAAAAAATTGGGAAAAAACCTCTGCCCACTAGGGATCTGTCCCCCACTAAAAATACCACCTAATTTACAAAGATGTCTATTTATAGAAGCGCATATAAAAGGCAAATAACTTGAAAGTGCTGCAGAATGATCTCAAAAAGAATCACAGGTGATTTTATCTCCATGAAAACAACAGAAGGAAAATTGCCAAGGCACTGCATTCATGCTCTGTCTACTACATAAGAAACTAATCAAAATGGGTTTATATGAGATTAATGACAAATGAGCACACAATGCTCTACTGGACAACGCTGTATTAAAACACACTAACCATTTTTAAAGAAAAACAATCCAACTATAACATTTTTATCATCTAAGATACAGGTATTAATGGCTTGTGTTCCCTGACTTAAAACTACAAAATAATTTACTCATATGGTCTGTAACATAATGCTTTCCTAGTTTACCTGCAAATTTTTCTTCCCTCTGCTTAAGAGCACTTCTTATATCAAGAATTAGTAAATTTCAAACCCAAAGATTTTTTTTTTGTTTCTTTTCTTAAAGGTGAGTTTGTAGAGAACTTAAGGTAAAAGTACAATCCTTAAAAATCTTAATAATTTTTACAAGGTGTAGCTATCACAAGTTTTTCTAATTATCAGCAGGTGGAAGAACCGGTTCAAAAGTAAGACGTTTTAAGCCAAAGCACAATTTCTTTATATCCTTGCAGATTTTTGTCACACAATCCAAAGAAGGTTTATCACATTATATGACAGACCAAGACCATATGGATTGTCTCAATTTTTAATGCGATTTTCCCATCTTGAGAAACGGTTCAAGGTCATAAATAAAAATCAGAAAATTCATTGCAGGGGGGTAGCTCCCTTTCTCAGTGTTTGAAAAACTACAAGGTAAGTGTGAGTTCTTTCTCTAATTACTTCAGTTAAATATTTCCCAGAATATTAAAGGCAAAATTTCCATTCTACTAGTATGCTGGCTTTTGTAAAGTTATGCTGTCCATCATCAACATTTTTTTTCTTTTCCATGCTCTGTCAAAAACTTTTAACTTGCACTAGGATTTAATAAGAACTTAAGAACATTCAGGACTGGAAGCAAAGGGTAGATGAAAACATTTTATACCTGTAATTGTTTAAATCTTCAAAAGTGAATTACAGATTCCTTTACAAGCAATTAAAAAGTTTGAAATAAATTAAGAACACAAAACACCAGTACAACCACTACTGTGGAACATCTAAGAATACCCCAGAGCTTATTTTAGAGGCATGCTGATGACCTGCAGCTAAATGACAACACTTCAGCATGATACTTGAGCTGTAGGATGGCAAATAATAAGCATTACTACTGAAAGAAATGACTAAGACTTATTTCAGTCACTCATAACTTTCAAAACACTCTTAGCATATCTAAGAAAAACAAACAAACTCCAAGCCACAACACCTCCCCCTTGCCAAAAAACAAACACCCCAGTGAAAATGCAGTTATTTCTCCTAAGCAAATTATGCAGAAAAAAAGCTTCCAAATTCTGTCTAACATCAGAGCGGATGCAGTCTCTCCACCCATAAGGCAGTAAAAACCCACAAGAAATTAGCTTACTTTGTGTTTTATTTATATATATGAAATATATTGGAACCTCTACAGGTGAGGACTAATGACTTCAAGTCATACAATTCCAGAGTCTGGAACTACTTCTTCCTCCATCAATCTAGTCTCATCAAAAGTCCCTTCATTAATAAAAAAATTCCAACTTTATAAAAAGTTTTCCCAAAAACTTATAATCCAAAAAAAAAAGTGGAATCAAAAGAAAATAACACTCATTACTGTCCTCCTTTGCATCTGCACATGATGACACCTTTATCTACATCATCACACACTACATCTCAAGTGAAAAGAGCTGAAGTAGCACCAGGTACAACATGCATGTCAATGTGCATAAAGCAATTACGTAAAATGCAGCTGCTCTTATGTGCACTGCAAAGCATATCAGATATTTTTCCAACACATTAGTTACATATGATTGCAGTTAAATTACTTCCACAAACATCTGCCTGGCTTGTGATGCAACCAAGGCAGAGTCACTGACTGAGAAGATGTACACTGTATTCTGAACTGTTGACCACTTCACTAAAACACTGTTTTTAAAAGGGAATGTACACACATCTACCAAGAGTTAGCTCTTTCTCAAGAATTTTCAATATAGAAATGTTATACAGACCTTGCATACCCAAAATAGCTACAAGAACTAACAGCCCCTACATGGCTGACTTATATAATACTATGAGAAAGTCATTTATTTCACAGGTATTATATTTATGCCAATAACATTTTGTTTACATGAACCAAAATCTCAAGAAATTGATTCCTAAACTCTAGCTACAAGTGTTGAAAATCCAGGATCTACATAAGTGACACACAAAAGAATAATAAAATGATTGTGCATATGGCAAAGGAAAAGTGATTCTTGCCTCAATTTCAAAAGGAAATTATTATAAAATTCATATGCATGCTAATTCAAATATCCTACATCTCATAATGAAAATTTATGCAAAGGAATAATGCACAGGGAATTAAAGATACTTCCCACCAGAATGTCTGTACGAAATTCCTTTTCTCTAATAAATGGTATTACAAATATATATAGGCAAAACCTCTCAACATAACAGACCAGACAGTATTTTTTTTGAATTTTAAATTCAGCAACGCAGCAGCCTATTGGCAATGGTATCAAGTTATTTGAATTACATGAATTAAAAATACTTCAGTATTCAAAAACTGCCCTGCAACTCACCTGAGATATTCTGGAAGGCACAGCAAAATAATGCTGTTTGGATGTGAAAACATGTTCCACTTAACCACAAGAGCTGAGACTGCACCTATCATGCTCTGAATAGCTATCTTGTCAAACAGACTTTAGAACAAACTAATTCATAAGCATATTCCAACATATAGCCACTTCATCTCTGATGTGCCCATAAAACACAACTGTTGTTCCCAGAGATCATGACATGATGCCTAGCTGATCTGAAAAGAGACTTAGCTAAATGAAGAAAACATATTTGCTCATTACTGCTCCAAGATCACTTCAGTAATTGCACGTGCGTAAGCACTTCCAGACACATATGCGCAGCTGTGAATTGCGTACACAGGTCATAGAACACAAATAAATATCATAACTTGGTTCATCTGAAGCTTACTTTTCAAGGTGAACTGTAATCAGAGGGGCATGAAGGGCAGCAGTTTGCACCAACCCCAGGTTTGCAATGGTGTCATGTAATCGATTCACTGTTTCAACTTCACCTCGCATGGCAGCGGCATTAAGAATGCGGAGAAAAGATGCAACTGCTCTGCCTGAGATAGGAACATCCTTCTCTTTCATCTCCGTTAGAATGTTAATAGCATCTACAATGAAACAACACAAAAGACCCTTAGGTAATTTCATGTAGGGAAAACAAACTGCTATTAAAACAGCATTTCAAACCCAGCAGGAATGTAAATTCTGGTGTATAATGCCGATTTCAAGTTAATTACTACTTGCATTTCTAAACGAGACTACAATTATAAATCCACAATAGCATGGTTTTATCATTTTCCTGCAACTTTGACTACAAATTACAGATAGGAACTGTGTGCCCACTCTGCACCACATAACCCTGTACAGCCTGCCCTATAGCTGCAAGATTCTACTAAATGGATGCTTTTATCGTTCAATGCTAACATCTGCTAAATCACTCCATTGTTTCTTCAGCAGATGGCTTGTCACGAGGCCAGATAATAAAGATATGTTTACACTGTATATACAGCCAGACTAATGGTCTGATACCGATAGGGCCTGTTTGCTGTGTCGATACTAATTAGCCAAGGAGAGCCAATGAAAGCTTTCTAACAGACTGCATGTTAAAACATTAGGCTCATTAAGCTTCATTAGTAAGGCGGAAACAAACATTTTTGTATATGGAATAAGTGCATTTTTATAATGTTCTTAATCATTGCATAGACAGAACATTTTGACCACTTTACGTTTGGCTACATTTCTGAATTATTTTATTTTCTCAGGGACGTTTATGGTCTTAAAAGCAAGCTCATATTTTCAAACTGCTTAATGTAGAGGTGGACATGATCTGATTTATTATGATTTGGACAAAATCAGCTTTGTTTGTTATTTTTCTAACGGTAAGCTTAATAAAATTTCAAAGCCAAAATTAAAATTAAAAGCCAAATTTCAAAGGAAGATCTTGCATGAAAAAAATTGTATTAGCTTTTTTATTTTACAGTGTTTCAAATAAAACCATTACATTTTGTGTCTAGGCTTAGACCATGTTTTATAGTGTTAGTGTAGCTGTTACTCTACAAAATCACAGAACTCGATATTCAGAATCACCTTTTAAAGCTAATGACAGTCTAGAGTTCTTTTTAAAGATCAACCAAACCACGTAAACCACAGAATTACATTAGACTAAATTACAAAAATGAAAGAGCCAACAGCTTAATGCAAATATCTAGAAATACGAAATACAGTTTGTAGAACACTCATTAAAAAGCCAAATTTTCCAGGCAGTTTACAGATTGAATATAAAATTCAATAGCAAACACAAAAAAGAATAGTAACAGAAAAATACATACTTTATGAAAAGTTAAATTATTTTTTTGCAGTACTTGGCTCTTATGAGAAGGTTATGTTTATGGGTTTTATGTTCAGCCTTCAGACCTTCTTAAGCAAAAACAAAGCCATTAGTCTAGGCACATACGCAATTTGTGCCATAAGTCATGATCTTCAAACTCAATCCAAACAGCAATGCTAATAAAAACTAGCTGCAGAAATGCAAAAAGCACTGAGCTGTGCAAATGTAAATGACAAGCTTGCCAATCCATTAAAACTAATGGCCTGCACTGTCCAAGCATCTCTGGTTGAATTCACATGCAAATTTGTATGCAAAATGTTCAAGCACTTTTCAGGACATGATATACCATTAATATCAAGTCACATTTTTATTCTTAAGGCAAGATACCTTTATTATATAGCAGAAACACACAATGAAAGCAAATGGATTACCTTCTAGTCTACCATGCTTTTCTAAGGCTTCTACCAGTGCTACGTACTTTCCACTGTCAAGAGCAACAGGTGAATTCTTAGGGAAGCTGGAAATTAAAGCATTAAGAATTTTATCAACAGAGGCTCACATTTTATAGCTTCTTCTTAAAGATTTATTTTTAAAAGTACATAACACAGCAACAGCACTAAGAGCTAAAAATGATAGTAAGTCTTAAAGGCAAAATCTGATAGAATTTAAAAGATGCATCATTAGAACATGATCTAAAAATATGATCCACACACGTTCCCACCCTCAAAAGCCAAAGGTTATGTTTCTTAGAAAGAGTCAGATGGTATAATTAATTATTTGGTAGTTATTGCAAAAAATAGGGTATTTTTCAGAAGCCTGCGAAGAAAACAGTGCAGATGACTGAAACAGGGCTATACTCTTTTCGACAGAGAGATTGAAACTATTCGCCTAAGTCAAAAGCTACTCTTTTGAAGTTTTTGCTATGTGTTGTTTCCATTCTCTGCAAGTACTAAAAGTTAATTTCTTCACTGCCGTTTCTTTGTATAACAATTCAAAGAGACACTTCTTTGCAATATGAGGCTACGCTTGAGGCAGATCAGTAAAAATGTGTTATCCCAGTGAAACTCCAGCAGAAGACTGAATTTCACTTCCTGCAAGCTCACACTGGAGACTATGTGAGAGCAGAAGTGCAGCCAAAGCCAATACACAACCCTTATTTGTTGAGTGGCAAAATTCTTGATATTCACAGCTCAATCATTTCACATAATTTCTAACACTAGCAGGATGTAATGAGCACCTGCCTGCCAACCTACTGTAAAACCTAAGCAAGTACTTTGTGGGTGTATGTCAGAGAGAGACCCTGAAAGTCACAGGTAACTTGTTTTCAATTCACTATAGCATCAGACCAGAAGGAGCCTTTCGAGGGAAAAAGGAAAGGGGCAAATAGAAGGATCATCCGTAAGAATTTGCTGTGGGCTAAGTCATGCACGGCATGTTTTAGCTGGGAGCTAACTTTTACAGCCAAGATACAAAGAACAGAATATAAAAATTTAAAATAGAATGCTTGTTGACAGTCTTAAAGTAACACTACTCAAACAGTGCTATTCTAAAAACAATATGGGTGTCCTGCACTCTAAACACATTCTAGGTGCTTTGTAACACGCAATACAGGTACCCATCTTTAACTGTAAATTAAGCCAAAATTAAATTTAGACACTATGCATGTTTAAAATAAAAATAAAACACATCTTTATGTAGCAATCTGACTTTTTCAAAATAAAAATAAAATAAAACTACTGACCACACAAAGTAGCTGCTTCTAATGTTCAATTACACAAAGCAAATTTTTTGTTTCCAAAAACCACGCCCATGATATTTTTAAATGCACATACATTGTTGGGGAAAACTAATTAAAAATGGATGAGGGGGTTAATACTCAACCTACTTAATTCAACAAGGTCTGTGTATCAGCATAAATCTCTGTGACATGTTTCAGTGCCGGTGTACTTACACTTTTTCTTTCAGGTTCATTGCCTCTTCTACATTATCATGTCGACAGCACAAATTTATTAAGGCTGCATAGCCACCGACAACCATGTCCGGTTCGTATTTGGCTTTCACTTCAAGGGCTTTTTGCATATTCTAAAAAAGGAACAAAGCAAAGATGTGAACTAGAGGAAAAGTCAATCTGACATTATGAATCTTATACATTCAGTGTGCAGTTACATGACTGCTTTAGTGCTTTTAGTAGTGTGGGATCACATACAAAAGTACAGTGCTGTAATGCTTTAGGAAATTTTAAGAGTGAAAGCTGTTTTGCAAACATTATTTTTGTGGAACACCATTTACATGAATTTGAGAATAGACTCCTAAATAAATTTTCTTGCTTTGCATTTATATTTTTTGCATTTTTTAATGTAAGAGACTTCTTTTTTATTTAATCCCGAGACCATGAACATGATTAACTCATATTCTAAAACAGTTCTTATTTATTTGGAATTCATAACCATTCTCACCTGGTACACTGCCAAATGTATAACAAAACAACTTTCTAAAGAATAAGAAACTATTTAATAATTCCATAGAAAGCTTCTTTTTCTATAAATTCTTATTCATACATTTGACCACTTTGAACTTGCAGTGGTGTTTGCATCTAGGCTTATTTCATATGCAAAATTGTAGAGATACACAGCCGAGATACACGACTCTTTCTCAATTGTGTTCATAGCAGCAGAGAATATTGTGCTATCAGCTGCACAACTGTTACTGTTCCTATATATCCAGCTTTATAGGCAGGATCACACTGAACAAGAAACCCAACAAAAGTGTGGTGATACCCCACAAATTACAGACACACACTAAATGAATGTAAACTACAGCTGGACGCCTGCCGAATGAAGGCAAGAGACCCTTTATCTCAGAAGAGCTTTCCTCCTGCAGGAAAATGGAATTTCAATCCCTGCATTAACAACCTAGTAATATTTGAATTGCAAATGACTAGTGCATGTATCAGTTGCTTGACAATCTAGATATAAGAGACCGGAGCCATGGCTTGAAAGGACATTTGGCATGTATGATAAACCTATCACAGCTGTTACTATCATTCACTTTGCAGATTATTGTAAACAAACTTCAGCAACCCCAAAACATGCCATTCAAGGTGTTGCTGAAATTAGTTAACCTTTTGATTNCACCCAACATTAAGTCACATATCTACAAAGGTCAACATTACTATTCCTCTTGCACTCAGTTCATTGTGTTCAGGGAAGTAGGGAATAGAAGCCTGTTTCTTTTTCCATCTCCACTTTGCTCAGATCAGAAACGTAAAGACTTGACACTCAACCATTAGAAGCCGTATGGATTTATATGGCTCCTGCCACTCAAGTAGATCACTGTAATTTACAAGCATGAATTAAGCCTCACAACACTACTGTTAACTAACTAAAACTTTCAAAAAAATATCTACCAGGCAGAGAAACTGAGGCACGAGACCCCAACCAACTCCAAGGTCAAGTATCAGGTCTATGTGAAAATCTGGATAGCCTTTACTCTTACTCTGGAAAGTAACCTCTGAACTTCAAATGGTACATTTAAATAACGTTAATATACTTCCATGACCTGAAAGCTAGTGATTACACTTCGTCTAAACCCCATATCCAAACAGTATTATTACACTAAGAACAAGCACAGCTATCTGTGAATTTACTTACTTCTGGAATGTCGTCTGCAGACAGGGATTTTTTATGACACAGTAACCTTGCATCCTGAAATTCAGTAAG